>JAQJVL010000469.1:0-261939 GCA_035578905.1 Stictocephala bisonia | reverse complement strand
GTGCTGGGAGGGTTCCGATATTATCGTAGGATAATGGTGCCAAGTAATATCAACATTGGCAGGTCCTTGAATGGGTAACCGTCTGAGCGATCCCGTCCTTGCACATGCCCGGTCACTGGTGGTGGTTTGGAAGTCACCCCTAACCGTTGGTTCTCAGGATGTGTTAGAGAGGGCTTCTTATCCCTAACTTCATCTGATAAAATGAAGCTTTAACTTTAACTGTATACATTGAAGATTGTAAAACTGCCACAGTTATAAAAAGAGAATACCAATAATATCTAGGCCATTTATAAGTCAAAATAGGGTGGAAAATGTAGTTGAAGCTATTTATATTCTTTATTTATTGTGAAACAGAAAACAATTATTTTAGTTTCATCGTTTATATATACAATAAAGAGTTGTTGAACCATCTAGAATAAAGTAATATGAGGGAATGAAAACGAGGTTTGAATATTTTGATGTACCACGCCATTGAGTACACGCACCCTTGATATGATGGGGTGACGTTACGCGCCCTTGATATTCATCTGTCAACAGTTGCGATATAATGACAAGATTATGGCCTAGCTTTTAAAAAAATGCAAATAAATAGTTCACTTATATGAATAACCATTATATGGTATTTTCCAAACCTCACCATGCTTTGCTGTAGCTTAGTCTGTTATGTAAAGTATTACATTAGGAATTAAAAGTATTCTTATGAGTACTAGCAGAGTACCCGTTCTTATGAGTACTAGCAGAGTACCCGTTCTTATGAGTACTAGCAGAGTACCCGTTCTTATGAGTACTAGCAGAGTACCCGTTCTTATGAGTACTAGCAGAGTACCCGTTCTTATGAGTACTAGCAGAGTACCCGTTCTTATGAGTACTAGCAGAGTACCCGTTCTTCGTACGGGGTTTACGTTGCTTTATATTGTGCTTATCGCATTCAGTAATACAAAACACGGATGAAATAAGTTAGAGCCGTCCCTAAGTTACGTAACACTAAAAGCGGGTTTTTCAGACCCCTCCCTCCTCTTCGTGTAACGGACTTAAAACGTTAATGCTAAAAAAATTACGTAAAACCCTACTCAAAAATTACGCAATGCTTTCACCAACCCCACCCCCCATCATTCTTTTCATCCACTTTCACGCATATTTTGATTTAAGATAAAGTCATTGTTTACACTTTGTTCCTTTGTTTTCTAATGGGGGCAGAGTATATTTAAACTAATTTTAAAAGCTATATAAATTCTTGTATTTAAGGCTAAAACGATAAAATTTAGTTAATAAATTCAAACGAATTGTTTGGGGTTTAATAGTTACATAAAACGTAACGGAACCCCCCACACTCACCCGTAACGGTGTGTAATGCTGCCAAAAACTCCCTCCGCCTAATTTAGGGACGGCCCCTTAACACTAGGTTAAACAATTTTTGATATGATCTTGTTTATAAAAAAAGTTGTATACAAAAAACTTATAAATAATATTTACAGCTTTACTTCCCTTTGTGAAAATGTGCAGGTTCCTTCCACTTGAAACACGCGAACGCTAAAGTACGTTGTGGTTAGATTTGGTACGGTATTTACTTCAGAACTATGTAAGTTGTTTGCCAATTGTCAAACTGGTATTGTCATAGGGGTTGCATTTATACTTCTTAGAGCCCCTGGGGCGGTGCTCTGGTGGAATTTCCAAATAAAGATAGGCTTATGTGTTAACCAAATACCCTAAGAATGCCCAAGCAAAATTTCAGCTGAATCGGTCCAGTTGTTTTTTTATGATTGAGTAAAATACACACACACACACACACACACACACACACACACACACACACACACACACACACACCATTAGATTTTTATATAATACTAAGATAATATAGAATAACTCAAAAACATATACATTAATTATATGGTAACTTAGAGTTGTTTTCATAAATAAACTATTATATGGTCAAAGTAATATAATTACAGTATATTATTTGGTTATAATTTGTATATAAATCAGCTGGTCACAGTACAACTTTTTTAGCACTGATATTGTTTTCATTTTTAAAATGTAGGTAGGTCGGAAATGTTTGAAGTGCCACGTTTACAGTTTCAGGAACTAAAGAAACAAAACACTAGTTTATATAAATTCAGTGTTGTGTAAAAATTTCGTTAATCTATTGACTAGTTTTAGAGTTTTTTATTAAAAAAAAATGAACACTTTATATATGTATGTTTTGTTTTGTAACGTGTATTTGTCCGGTCATACGTGTGAAAACCCAATAAAAACGTTTATGTTCATATTTCTACATCACTGAATAGAAATACTGAACAGTAATTTTTATTGTTACATAGTTCAAAGCGGGGCTTAGTCGGACAAATTTTATAGGTTTGTTAATTTGTTTTGCTCTTTTAATTATTCGCGCAATTATCTCGAAAAGTCTGTCTAACGGTTGTTTTGCCAAGGGCTTATACAAATATCCTGCTAACAATGTATATTTAATCACAGTTGCTTATGGCAGCTCAACATATTATAAAACTGAGCCAACATACTTCATTGTACACATTTATTTACAAAATAATAAATAATTTTTGACAAAAAAATTTAGTTACGAAGTATAAAAGTTAAGTTAAATATTTTTAAGAAAAAAAATGTTTATATGGGAAATATAAATTATAAATCTATCTTCAAGATGAAGTTAACTAGGTCAAGAAACAATTACCACTCTAATCAAGAAACAATTAAACTCTAATCAAGAAACAATTACCACTCTAAACAAGAAACAATTACCACTCTAATCAAGAACCAATTACCACTCTAATCAAGAAACAATTACCACTCTAATCAAGAAACAATTAAACTCTAATCAAGAAACAATTAAACTCTAATCAAGAAACAATTACCACTCCAATCAAGAAACAATTACCACTCTAATCAAGAAACAATTACCACTCTAATCAAGAAACAATTACCACACACTCTAATCCCATCATAGTTAACTGAAACAAGCAGTCTGCATTACCTGGGGCCATTTTACTTTGCATTATATTGTTAGAAGTTAACTTCTACAACAAGAACTTCTCTCTGGAGTGGAACTTCAGTTGGTGCTTGAAGTTCACACAAGTTGTTGTGGCTGCCAAACCACGTAGTCTGCCAACGGTAACCTGTAAATCGCGCCCTCTGTAAATCGCGCCCTCTGTAAATCGTGCCCTGTAAAAATCGCACCCCATGCGTCGTCACGTCAACCCTCGTCAACGTCAATTAGCACAATATTAACCCTTCGCACTTTATCTATATATAGGTTAGGTTAGGTTAGGTTAGGTTAAAAGACTAAAGAGAAAGCTACCAGTGATAAACCGGGAGGTGGGCCATTCCCGGTCATTCCTCTTATGAAACGGCTGTCAAGTGACGCTCGCGGCCCGTGACTCAGAGGTTCAGGTAGACAGGGCGCGATTTACCCAGATTTGTTATGGGGCGCGATTTACACAGGGCGCGATTTTCATGCATTCCTGCCAACTTGATACTACCAAAACAACAGCTGTATCTGATGAATTTAGTAAACAACATAAACTTATAATGACTAATGTCGGCACTTGTGGTGCAGTGTTGTAACCCAGCTACTTTGGGACAAAGTGTTTGGGAGATTTTAAGCAATAGGTTTCACGTTCGGTCCTCTTAATACCGACACGACATCCGCTATCGACGGTTAATAGTTTATCTACGTGAACAATACTAGTGAAGTATAGGGTGTCCATGTTGGATGGTATTCAATGTCCAAATGTTGTGTAGGGAAGAGAACTGAATATCAGACTTATCAGTTAGCTGAAAATCAGACCAACACTACGTGGATCGGGTTCCATGTAAAGATGTAAGTCCCACTATTGGGCTATTAATGAATAGTTATTTCTGAGCTAAGTAGAACTCAAATAGTAACAATGACTACACTCGTTCATATACACTCATCATACTCATTCACCGTTCATATTCGCCCATATCTCTACGATCGACGTCTTAGAAATGAATAATGAATAAATATCTTGTCATAAGTAATTTGACATCTTGGACGTACTCGAAGAATAATAACACACACTGAAGCCTGGCTGTAGTTTAAAATAAGAACGGTATATTTGGTACTACTCCACTTTAGAAATAACGTTTTTATCAAACTAAATTTCAATAAATTTTATTACAAATTTATTTGATCTGTGGTAACCCCCTTCTTCGTATGCGAGCTTACGATATGCAAATGTATAATATACTTAATAAATAGGATGGGATAAAATGTTCTATGAATGCAAATTAGTAGAGTGGTGTGTTATGGGTTGAGTATTTTGTGATTGTTTTCATATTATTAAAGTGCATTCTTCAGTGGGCCTAAGTACGATGTGAAGCATCCAATCTGAAATAATTACTAACATTGAACCAAACACATGTTGGAACCAAGTAAAATAAAAAAACACTGGTAAAATGCAACCTTATACCAATCTCTTGTATTAGCCTCTTAACAATTAACTATGAAACTCTATGGAAACAAATAATAATTCATTCAAATAATTACTTATTTTATATACAAGTATTTTGGTGTACAACTATACACATAATAGAAGTGAATCAGGGGAAAAAAGAAGAAGATGATTTTAAGGAAGAAGTTACATATAGGTTTGTAATCAACTATTTAATTTTTATTTTTAATTTTATATTTATTTTTATAATATTTTATTGTAAATGTTTTGTTTATCTCTTATAGGTATATATCATAGGCTAAAATAAGATTATAATTAGCAGTAACAGGAAAGGGAAGGCTCAGGCGTTGTCCTCTCTGGTCCCTAGGTCATAAGGAACCAAGTGGGCAGTAGGGACCCGGCAAGAATCCAAAACGTAAGACCGACTTGATAGGCAGTAGTAGTGAGCCAGGTTCATAGGCTAAGTAGTGATGTGATAAGACACCTTGAGGGCAACAGGTACCCGGCAAGAATCCGAAACGTAAGTCCAACTTCATAGGCAGTAGTAGTGAGCCGGGTTCTTAGGTTCAGTGTACTAAGATACTACGAGGGCAACAGGGACCCGGCAAGAATCCGAAACGTAAGACCGACTTGATGGGTAGTAGTAGTGAGCCGTGTCCATAAGCAAAGTATATATGTTATAAGACACAAAGTGAGCATCAGGGACCCGGCAAGAATCCGAAACGTAAGACCGACTTGATGGGCAGTAGTAGTAAGCCGGCTCTATGGGCTAAGTAACTATGTGATTAGATACCTTGGGGGCAACAGGGAACCGTCAAGAATCCGAAACGTAAGACCAACTTCAAAGGCAGTAGTAGTGAGCCGGGTTCATAGGTTAAGTTTATATGTGATAAGATACTTTAGGGACAACAGGGAACCGTCAAGAATCCGAAATGTAAGACCAACTTCAAAGGCAGTAGTAGTGAGCCGGGTTCTTAGGTTCAGTGTACATGTGATAAGATACTTTAGGGACAACAGGGAACCGTCAAGAATCCAAAACGTAAGACCACCTTCATAGGCAGTAGTAGTGAGCCGGGTTCTTAGGTTCAGTGTACATGTGATAAGATACTTTAGGGACAACAGGGAACCGTCAAGAATCCGAAACGTAAGACCAACTTCAAAGGCAGTAGTAGTGAGCCAGGTTCATAGGTTAAGTTTATATGTGATAAGATACTTTAGGGACAACAGGGAACCGTCAAGAATCCGAAACGTAAGACCACCTTCATAGGCAGTAGTAGTGAGCCGGGTTCTTAGGTTCAGTGTACATGTGATAAGATACTTTAGGGACAACAGGGAACCGTCAAGAATCCGAAACGTAAGACCAACTTCAAAGGCAGTAGTAGTGAGCCAGGTTCATAGGTTAAGTTTACATGTGATAAGATACTTTAGGGACAACAGGAACCCGGCAAGAATCCGAAACGTAAGACCACCTTCATAGGCAGTAGTAGTGAGCCGGGTTCATAGGTTAAGTTTACATGTGATAAGATACTTTAGGGACAACAGGGAACCGTCAAGAATCCGAAACGTAAGACCACCTTCATAGGCAGTAGTAGTGAGCCAGGTTCATAGGTTCAGTGTACATGTGATAAGATACTACGGTGGCAACAGGGACCCGGCAAGAATCCGAAACGTAAGACCACCTTCATAGGCAGTAGTAGTGAGCCGGGTTCATAGGTTCAGTGTACATGTGATAAGATACTACGGTGGCAACAGGGACCCGGCAAGAATCCGAAACGTAAGACCACCTTCATAGGCAGTAGTAGTGAGCCGGGTTCTTAGGTTCAGTGTACATGTGATAAGATACTACGGTGGCAACAGGGACCCGGCAAGAATCCGAAACGTAAGACCACCTTCATAGGCAGTAGTAGTGAGCCGGGTTCTTAGGTTCAGTGTACATGTGATAAAATACTACGGTGGCAACAGGGACCCGGCAAGAATCCGAAACGTAAGACCACCTTCATAGGCAGTAGTAGTGAGCCGGGTTCATAGGTTCAGTGTACATGTGATAAGATACTACGGTGGCAACAGGGACCCGGCAAGAATCCGAAACGTAAGACCACCTTCATAGGCAGTAGTAGTGAGCCGGGTTCTTAGGTTCAGTGTACATGTGATAAGATACTACGGTGGCAACAGGGACCCGGCAAGAATCCGAAACGTAAGACCACCTTCATAGGCAGTAGTAGTGAGCCGGGTTCATAGGTTCAGTGTACATGTGATAAGATACTACGGTGGCAACAGGGACCCGGCAAGAATCCGAAACGTAAGACCACCTTCATAGGCAGTAGTAGTGAGCCGGGTTCTTAGGTTCAGTGTACATGTGATAAGATACTTTAGGGACAACAGGAACCCGGCAAGAATCCGAAACGTAAGACCAACTTCAAAGGCAGTAGTAGTGAGCCGGGTCCATAGGTTCAGTGTACATGTGATAAGATACTACGGTGGCAACAGGGACCCGGCAAGAATCCGAAACGTAAGACCACCTTCATAGGCAGTAGTAGTGAGCCGGGTTCATAGGTTCAGTGTACATGTGATAAGATACTACGGTGGGAACAGGGACCCGGCAAGAATCCGATACGTAAGACCGACTTGATGGGTAGTAGTAGTGAGCCAGGTCCATGGGCAAAGGATATATGTTATAAGACACAAAGTGAGCATCAGGGACCCGGCAAGAATCCGATACATAAGACCAACTTGATGGGCAGTAGTAGTGAGCCGGGTCCATGGGCAAAGGATATATGTTATAAGACACAAAGTGAGCATCAGGGACCCGGCAAGAATCTGATACATAAGACCAACTTGATGGGCAGTAGTAGTGAGCCGGGTCAATGGGCAAAGGATATATGTTATAAGACACAAAGTGAGCATCAGGGACCCGGCAAGAATCCGATACATAAGACCAACTTTTGGGCAGTAGTAGTGAGCCGGGTCCATGGGCAAAGGATATATGTTATAAGACACAAAGTGAGCATCAGGGACCCGGCAAGAATCCGATACATAAGACCAACTTGATGGGCAGTAGTAGTGAGCCGGGTCCATGGGCAAAGGATATATGTTATAAGACACAAAGTGAGCATCAGGGACCCGGCAAGAATCCGATACATAAGACCAACTTGATGGGCAGTAGTAGTGAGCCGGGTCCATGGGCAAAGGATATATGTTATAAGACACAAAGTGAGCATCAGGGACCCGGCAAGAATCCGATACATAAGACCAACTTGATGGGCAGTAGTAGTGAGCCGGGTCCATGGGCAAAGGATATATGTTATAAGACACAAAGTGAGCATCAGGGACCCGGCAAGAATCCGAACCGTAAGACCGACTTGATAGGCAGTAGTAGTGAGCCGGGTTCATAGGCTAAGTAGTGATGTGATAAGACACCTTGAGGGCAACAGGTACCCGGCAAGAATCCGAAACGTAAGTCCAACTTCATAGGCAGTAGTAGTGAGCCGGGTTCTTAGGTTCAGTGTACTAAGATACTACGAGGGCAACAGGGACCCGGCAAGAATCCGAAACGTAAGACCGACTTGATGGGTAGTAGTAGTGAGCCGGGTCCATAAGCAAAGTATATATGTTATAAGACACAAAGTGAGCATCAGGGACCCGGCAAGAATCCCAACCGTAAGACCGACTTGATGGGCACTAGTAGTGAGCCGGGTCCATAGACTAATTTTAGCGTAAGGTTAGAGGTAGAGCTTCTCAGACCTGTCACTGCATACATAGACAATGTGTTTTTGTTACTAATGTTTTGTGAGTTTTGTTTCATATCCACTACGAGGGTTGTCATCCCACATATTGTCGAAAGATAATTGGAGGGTAAGGAGGAATGATCCAAACATATCCAGTGCTACTGGCCCACCCTCCCTTTCAGACATATCCATTGCTACTGCCCCACCCACCCTCCTAGGCATGCCCAGTGCTGCTGGACCATCCGCCCTTCCTGACATGTCCAGAGCTTTTGCCCCGCATGCCCTTCCAGACACGTCAAGTGCTACTAGCCCACCCGCCCTCCCAGACACATCCAGTACTACTGGCTCACCCGCTCTTCTTGACATATCCAGTGCTGTTGGCCCATCCACACCTCCAGACATGTCCAGTGTTACTGGCCCACCTATCCTCCCAGACATGTCCTGTGTTACTGGCCCACTCGCCCTCCCTGACATGTGCATTGCTACTGGCTCACCCGCTCTTCTTGACATATCCAGTGCTGTTGGCCCACCCACCCTTCCAGACAAGTCCAGTGTTACTGGCCCACCTATCCTCCCAGACATGTCTTGTGCTACTGGCTCACCCGCCCTTCCAGACGTCCAGTGCTAGGGTAAGAAGTAATGAACGTCCGCTGAAGGAGGAAGATAGCGTATTAGCTGAAAGATGAAGCGTTGATGAATACATTTTTATAAATGGACGTGCATCAGTTAGTTGAAATACGCGTATTTTGATGCCTCTGAATATGAAATTTAAAATGTATATGGAAAATTTCAGTGTATAATGATTGCTTTTATCCTGTAAATATATGTTTAAAAGTAAAACTGGTAGTTTTATAAACGTATTAATATATGTATGTAATTAATACATGAATTTATATACGTGACCAGTTATCCAGGGACACATACTAACCCTTGTAAATGAGTGACATTTACGCCAAGTGAACGATTGGCGTATGTAATTTTCACTTATAGACGTTATGTTGTTGGTGAAACGTAATTTTTTTTTTTTTTTTTTTTTTTGTTTATTCAATACATACGTATCAAAATTGTGAACATATACCGTATACTATAAATTGAAATAAATATAGAATGATGACAAACATTTACAAGGATTTGGACATCTTGCCTATATAACATTAGTATTACTTATGTACAAATAATTTAACCTGCATAGTGTTACATTACTTAGGCTTGTACTTAGTAATCGTGGCAACATTGATTTATGAGAGTTAATAATTAAACTAATATCAATTTAGTCAAGTTATTTCATATTTGTTGGAGGCCTCTCAAATAGTGATTGACCAGGATAGTATGATAGATTTTTAAAAGTAAAAAATATAGATATTCTCTTTATTAAAAATAAAAATTACATCTCATAGGTAAAATAACATATATGTGTAAAATATATTATTGTTACAAGATCGTATTTATTTGTACCATTATTTTTCGTTTCCTTTGTCCAAGAAAATGAATTTTTAACACAAATTTGCGAATAAAATTAGCTGTAACATGTTATATCCAGCAAAATAATCAAGTTGAAATCTTCTCTACGCCCTTATTAAGCTAAAATAGTTTAGCCCGTATAGCTACCCTACATCTCATGAAGAGTTAGGTGATAAAATATTCATGAGGGTGGTGCCTCATTGCATGCGGCGTGCATCTCTCATCCCTCCATTCAACCTGCCTAGATAGGGTTTTAAACATTCAACGTCTATAAAATAGGGCAATCTGTCTAAAATACCGTACACTGTTTTCTTTGCCAAAGCAGTCTAGTTTTTAAATGTGGATGTTAGACTATAAGGTCCCAATTTAAATTTCTTAAAAATAAACAGTTTCAAGACAAGTTAATATTAGCTTATTATCATCCAATATGTATTGGTACCTAATAGTTATATAAGTAATAGTGTACTTGTACAATATAAACTAGTTAGAAATCAAGTAAAAATAATAAAAGCGGGTTGTAGAAATAATAAAAAAAAAATTGGGTGTGCGTCGGACCACACGGTGGAAGTTATACTTCTTTGGCCATTCTCATACACCCACTCACGCACACAAACAGACAGGATATATAAATGAAATATAAGACATTTTTCAATATTATTCAATATATTTATCTTCAATATATTATACGTGACTTCATTATTATATTATACACCTATATTATCATTATCAGTAATTTCTTCGATTAAATTTCTTCGATTAACAATCGATTAATCGATAGTTCTTAAAAATTTGTTCTTACTTTTCAGCGTGACGCGGTTTCTCGACCAACATCCCATCCCAAAGTGTCTAACGGGCGCAAAGAAGTATAACTTCAATAATTATTTAAAAAAAACAATAAACAACAATAGACTCAAAAAAGATGGTTAGGCTTGATTAGGAATTTTTTTAAAATAATTACTTTCCTCCAACATAAACACTATTGACATTAATTATAAATTTGATTTAAAAATCTCACTTAGTTTAAAGCGCCTCAGAAGTGAAGGGTTTTTCAAGGGTGTGCGTCAATTCTTACGGTTAGCACTGCACACTTTTAACACAACGGTTTGAAATTAATTCATGCTATAGAATCTCAACCACTGTGATGTGTGTCAATACTCGCTCCAAAACCTATAAACTTCACACACAATTGTCTCAAGCCAATTCATGTTATGAGATCTTAACCACTGTGTTGTGTGTTAAGATCTCATAACAACCTTCACTCTCATCTCATCCACGACCTATAAACTTCACAAACACCTGTCTCCAGCCAATTCATGTTCATGTCCAGCGCTCATAAGATCTCAACCACTATGCTGTGTCACTCCAAGACCTATAAACTTCACACACAACTCTCCAGCCAATTCATGTTATGAGATCTTAACCTCTGTGCTGTGTGTCAATACTCGCTCCAAGACCTATAAACTTCACACTCAACTGTCTCCAGCCCATTCATGTTATGAGATCTCAACCACTGTACTGTGTGTCGATACTCACTCCAAGACCTATAAACTTCACACACAACTGTCTCCAGCCAATTCATTTTATGAGATCTTAACCACTGTGCTGTGAGGCAATACTCGCTCTAATACCTATAAATAGTCCCCTCCCTGCACAACCACTACAGCTTGGTAATATTTTTTTAGCTCAACTTTAGTAAAATCGTTTATTTTTATTGGTTATAGAATAACCAAGCTATAGTACATACAAAACAAATGGTTTTTATACATTTTTAATATTGATAACAGTGGTGTAAACATGTTAAAACCTCTCCAAACAAGTTTCTCAAGTTTCCAAGAAAGGTTGTTAATTTAAAGCTTGCCTGGAGCCATGTGAACAAACTTTGGGCTTCTCTTATTAATCAATATTGTTATAATCATTCACCACAAGATTTAATGTTAGTAAATCAATAAAACAGTAAAAATTTATTAGTTTGTGGTTATATTAAACTGTATAGTTAGTATAGAAAATACTATACTTTTATAAATTGAGAATTTGATTGTATATAATTATTTGTTTTAAAAAACATTTCGCATTTCTGTTTTTACTTGTCTAAACTATTAATCATTGATTTTATAATTAATTGTTTATAATTATTCAAAAGAATAAAGTAAAATGAAATATTTCATATTTAATTGTACGTTTTTATAGGAGATTTGATCCAATACATTTGTTGTATTAAAAATAATTTCCTGTATTGACAATTTTCATTTGTTTTAATTCTTGTAAGAGACCTCGTTGAAAGTTCATTAAAGTATGTATTAAAATTAATTTCTGGCAAAAATGAGAAATGATCTTTTTCAGAAGTTTTAATTTTAAATTAAAGCTCTTGACAGCTGGATGGTCATCAGGGGTATTTTAATTGTGTTTTTCTTATTTTCAACCTAATAACATTTCCCCTTAAAATTCAAATCAAATCCCTTCTTAGATCCTTTAGAAAAAATAAAAAGATTACAATGGTTGGTTTGAATGAAAGTAATAAACCTATTTCTTACTAAAATCTGCATAGTTAGATGTATAATAGAAGTTATATAACTTTCATAACAAGTTATTTGCTTTAAGGAATAACACAAACTAGGTTGGTTAATACATATTCTACACCAAATTAAAAAAGTCTAAAAACTACTTTTAAATAATGAATTAGAAATAGAACCACAGTCATCCTACTCTAAAATGTCAATATACCTTTAGTCTTGTACACCTGCAATCAAAGAAAATTAAAGGTATATTAAATACACATATTTTTTTAATGTCAAATTCAAAATACGTAAATGTATTTACTAGATATTCAATTTTTTTTTTTAATTTGTAGAGAACGTTCATTTATTTTACACATATATCAGGCAGTGAATCTGTTTTTATAGTAAATATGTGAACTTTTAAATTACTCACTCCAAATTTTCTTGAAAATATACCTGCCTAAAACTTGGCTAACAAAAAATGGTACTATTATTTAACCGTTTTATGACTACAGATTATTTTTCTATTACAGTACATTCAATATCAGTCATCCCAATTGGGTATGATTGTTCAGATTTATATAACATATTTAAATATACAATATAGAAATAAAGCACTTTTGTTTTTTGATTTTTTATGAGCATGTTTGTATTCATGTAAACAGAAAGTACCCCATCAAAGTATCACCTTTGACCAACGTTCCCCAGTTTGTTCTTTAATGCCCCATAGTTTGGAAAAGCTCTTTGATCAGTTCTAATAAAGAGAGCTCTGTGAAACAATATCGCCTGAAGAATCTGCGGACTTCACACACAACTGTCTCCAGCCTTAATGCGTCATATTTTGGTCGATTGTCAACAAATCTCTTTGATCAGTTCCAATAAAGAGAGCTCAAGCGTCATTCTGTGAGTCAATACTCCCTCCAAGATCTGCGGACTTCAAACACATCATTTAATGCATTTAGGACATTTAATGCATCATAGTTTGGTCGACTGTCAACAAATCTTTTTGATCAGCTCCAATAAAGAGAGCTCAAGCGTCGTTCTGTGAGTCATTACTCCCTCCAAGATCTGCGGACTTCAAACTCAACTGTCCCTAGGACATTTAATGCCTTATAGTTCGGTCGACTGTCAAAAAGTCACTTTGATCAGTTCCAATAAAGAGAACTCACGCACCGTTCTGTGAGTCAACATTCCCTCCAGGACCTGTGGACTTCAAATAGAACTGTCTTCTGGCAATTTAATGCACCATGTTTGGACAACTGTCAAGAAGTCTCTTTAATCAGTTTCAATAAAGAGAGCTCAAGCGCCGTTCTGTGAGTCAATACTCCTTTCAGGACCTGCGGATTTCAAACAGAACTGTCTCCAGGCCAATTAATGCACTATGTTTGGACAACTGTCAAAGTCTCTTTAATCAGTTTCAATAATGAGCTCAAGCGCAGTTCTCTGAGTCAGTACTCCTTTCAGGACCTGTGAACTTCAAACAGAACTGTCTCCAGGCATTTAATGCACTATGTTTGGACAACTGTCAAAAAGTCACTTTGATCAGTTCCAATAAAGAGAACTCACGCGCCGTTCTGTTAGTCAACACTCCCTCCAGGACATGCGGACTTCAAACAGAACTGTCTTCTGGCAATTTATAAAGCTCCATTATTTATCTCACCAGTTTTATCCATTTGAACCGTCTAATTGTTAAAAGTGGTATTTTAAAAATATTATAATGTATTTAATGTGTTATATTAAGGTGTTATTTGAACATATTTTTTAAAGACATTAAATTACAATTTTTCCCGTTATAAAAGAAAATTTAAGAACAATTTTAGATTATTTTAGTAATTTGAAAAACATTCCATTCTCTCCTTTGGTTTAAAATATTATAATTAATTGTGTATGTAGTTTTAAATGAAAAAAGTATTTGTTTTGTTTAAAGACAGTATTTATTTATTTCATAGCCCACGTTACTATGGAGATATATTGTTCTTCGCTTTAAATATTTTTTTTCGACGAAAGGATGGATGAAGTCAGTACAAGTTACAGATATTTAAAATAAACAGCTAAATAATAATAAATTAAAAGTTATATTATTACACCCACTAGCCCAGATTTGTACAGTAGAGATGACCTTCCTACTCACCCAGACACGTACAGTAGAGATGACCCCTCCACTCACCCAGACATGTACAGTGGTGACATCTGGGAACTTAATATTATGAGTGAAGCAAATTTTTCCTCTTGTAAAGTTGGTAAAGAAAGATAAGCAAATGAGGGAATGAGATGTACGAGAGCAAATTACACGAGAGGAAATTGCATGTGGAGCAAGTGGGAATGGTTCTCAGTATTTACTCTGTGTGTGAATATTTTCGTATCCTTAGCAATTCATCAAACACGTTTTTTGTAGTTTAAATAAACAGTTACATCATGATCTGGTTTTGGAGCTTGAAAAAAAAACTAATTTTTAGGGCTTCAACAAACTAAATTGATTACCACTGTATTAGTACACTAAAGTGGTGTATTAAATATTTACCTGCCAACAGCCCAAACTAAAATAAATGGGGTTCCAAAGAATTGGCACAAACTTTCCCCCATATTAAACACTAAAAATGAAAACTTAGACAAATACCAGTTTGATTCCGAAATATGTTTGTAGCCATATCTAAAAAACTAGTTAAGTTAGAGACTTGTGGTTTTTACTAAAATATTTTGAATTGTAATTTACATCTTTCCTGAAAATTCAATCAAAATCGTAGAGCCAGTTTTGAGGAATTCCATTGTTGTATGTTTTTTGCACTAAAAATTAAAAAAACTAAAATTTCAAAAAAATGATAAAATCGTCTGGAGATATTGACTAAATACAACTTCATACCAAATTTCATAAAAGTTTATCCATCCATTCTGTCTCCAGCTAAGTGAACATACACATAAACAGACGCACATACGGACAGACATTCAAACTTTTTTTCAAAACCCCACTTTTTTTAGTTCAGGGGACCTAAAATAGAATTTTAGACCGACTTGTAGCAATTTTTTTTACTTTCTCTATGCTAACGCACATGGGAGAAAGTAAAAATGGAATAATAATTAGGCCTACAATAAATTAAGAGTACCGTATTGCAAATATCTCTCAAAATTGGTTTTAGGGTACACAGCAGTTTCAAATAATAATTGTATTAAAAGAAGTAATAGAGTTTAAGAATAAGTGTACATTATAATTAAGTTTTTTTTAACTGCAAAAAATATATTTAAGAATTATTACTATATAATATTATAAACTACTTATGCAAAGGGTGTCATCTACATCTGGTGATGTGAGAATATTGTTTGCTTAATGAAGATTAAGTGTTTAAACTTAGCACATCAACCAAACATAAAAAATGAACTTTTTTAAGCAACAACCAATTTTTCATCCCATCAGGAACAGCTCATAAAGAGTCAGAAGAAAATCTTAAGTTAGAGCATGGATGAAGTTAAGGAAATTAAGGACCTTAATTAAAAAACCAACACCACAAAGCTGACTTCAATATGTTATTCCTCTACAAAATGGTGGCAGCTTAAATTTGAAGCTATGAGCTTCATAAAATATTTCTTATTTACTTGAATTATTTTTATCCATGAAAACTGATTTCAATCGGAAATTCCGGAAAATCGATGAATACAGCTATGGATAAACATAGGGCATGGACCATGGTCGATGAACAGCTGCCCATGGTTCATAGGGCATGGATAAACATGGTCAGGAACCCAAAATTCCACTATCAGACACAATTCCCCTACTTTGCTCCCTCTAAAATAAATTAATGGATATTTGTCTAGGTTATAAGCTTTCTTATATAGGAGCAAAAAACTAATTTCAATCGGAATATTTGAAAAGCTTTTATGAACACAAGTTCATAGGGTATGGCTAAAACATGGTGAGAAACCCGAAGTTCTACTCATTCAGACACAATTCCCCTACTTTGCACCCTATAAAAATAGATTTATGGATTTTTCTAGATTATAAGCTTTTTTATTTAGGAGCAAAAAACTTAATTCAATCGGAAAATGTGAAAACTTATTGGAATTCAAGTACAGCATGTTCTTATGAGATGGCTAAAAATTGCGAGAAACTTATTTAGACACAATTCTCCTCCTTTGCGCTCGTTAAAAGTAGACAAATATTTTTGTAGACTATAAAACTTTGTTCAGGATAACAAACTGATTCCAATCAGACAATTTCAAAACTAGTTTTAATACAGCCATATCCTGATCATAGAACATGACAAAACACGTGTAAACCCTGCCTATATGACTTACTTCTTCACTGTTCGATGACTTTTTTTAGATTGATAGAGTCTATGAAGGTGAAATTTTGCACGAAGGATCTCTTTATGGTACCAATAAGTTCTAATAACTGTGGCGTGATTGCACCACTTTTCACCGTGATAAAGTAGACTTATAGGGTTTCTAGACGATAAAGCTTTTATTATCTAGAAGAACAGCTGCAGGCCAAGCTTTTATTTTTATATTGATGTGGTGGGTCAGATGCAACGATGGGCCGAACCACCCCCTAGTGAAGCACAGGCAGTCGGCCAGTTGTTCATATAAAACTGCTCTTAAATGCAGGAGTTGTTGCTAACAGTAAACATACTTAAAACAGTTAAACTGATTGAAATTTTGAATATTTTGTTAAAATTTTAATTATTCCTGTTCGTACAATTGCGTATGTTTTACTACTAGATGTACGTAAGTGTGCAAATAAGGTCATTGTAATTGTTTGTACTTTTCCCCTTGGTAGAACTACTATTAATGAGTTCCTTAACAATATTTGTATCTATCATTATCTATCTATATATTAAATGTGAACGTTGTACCTCACATTAATAAATATTATTATTTCAGCCTGTGTTGAACACACTAATCTTAACCCAAGTAATTTGTAAACAATTTTTTTACAATCTTTACAAATTATACATGCAAAAAGAGAAAATAATGGTTATTATTGTTTTAAAATAGGTGTAAAACGTATTTAGTTTTTATAATGACATCTTATATACATACTGGTGGCGCAGTGCTGTAGCCCAGCTCCTTGAGTACAAAGTGTTGAGGAGATTGTAGGCGATAGTTCTGTGCTCGGTCCTCTTAATAATCAAGGCGTACACTCAATGGTTGCCATCGCCGTGGACACTACTAAAGAAGTATGAGGTGTCCATGTTGGATGGTAGTTTAAGTTCAGATATTGTTTACGGAAGATAACTGAGTGTCAGGCTTGTCAGTTAGCTGAAAATTATGCCAACACTACGTGGTTCGGACTCTATGTAAATTCGGAGGTCCCTTTGTTTCCCTGGGTATTGAGCGAATAAATAGCTCTTTCTGAGGAACAGTCGACTTGGTTAGTAACAATGACTACACTCGTCCATCTACACTCATCACACTCATTCGTCCCTCATATTCACCCATATCTTGACGATCGGTGTTTGATATGTAATGAATGAATGAATTTGTTATTCGGAAATTGGCTTCTTTATTAGAAAATAATATATTGTAATGACATTTGTTACCATTAAGAAGCTCATCGTCTAATTAGATGCTATAAATTGAGAATGAGTGTGGAAGAATGTAGTCCTCATTACTAACTAGTGTTGACTTATCATTATAAAGGACAATTTGCTGATTACTAATTGATTATGTTAAATAAGGGACCTTATTGTGGAATTATAACCACGTAGTATTGGTCTGATTGTCACCTAACTGACAAGTCAAGATCTCTAGTCAACACTCGAATCCTGCCAACCACTCAACATGATACTCTACATGTCTCCAAAGTTTTCTACTCCGATGGTAACCAATAAGCGACGCTTTGACGGTGTAAAGGTGACTAAGTATAGAACCAGTCAATTACAATCTCTACACGTAGTCCCAAGCCGCTGGATTACAACACTACATAATTATTCCAGATGGTTTCGTAAGTAATAGTAATCAAATAATTCTAACAATTTAACTATCTGAAATCGTATTAGAATCAATAAGTAGTATGAAAGTGTTGGAATTGGATGATAGGTAGATAGATAGTATTTGGAGATTTACAACGCTTCAAGTATTTAGGAAACAAACACAACCTTTCGACAGGTATAAGAAACTCTTGTCGTCCTCAGGTGTACTTACTAACTTATACTACATCTAAAACAAGTTTTTTTCTCTTAACCCATACTAATTCCAGAAAATACTAATTATTCTTCATGCTTAAATACTATAGTTCACTTTTAAGAAAGTCAAGTGTTCTTAAAAACTATCGCACATATCACAATTATACAAAATACAAGACACAATATGAAATACAAAATATTAAAATGTTTAACAAAACACAGAGCAGGCTATTAAATAGATAAAATGTTCAACTTATCCAACCAGCTTCCAACTCGACTGAGGCGAGAGGAAAGCCTGATCACTCTTCGCACCACTACACTCACGATATGAACTCACCACTGAGTGAAAACAAATTATTTTAGATGTAGGCTAGCTTAGTAAGTACACCTGAACATGAAATGAGTTCGTTAAACATTTCGAAAAGTTGTATTTGTTTCCTAAACACTTGAAGCGTTGGAAATATCCAAATATTATCTAACTATCAATAATTTGTTTCACATACATACCAGGTTTCCTTCCAAAGTCGAGGCATCTGTGTTGAGAGCATTCCACTGTTAATATTGCACCTGTTAATATTGCACATCAGGTTTCATGCTCCAAATATTTCCCAGATGAGAAATATACTATGAACGTTGCAGAGTTTGGCAGGCAGCATTCTCTGCCATGATGCCCCGAGGTTATCAATAAATTCCCCGTTACCTAATTCTAAGCTCATCTTCATTTTCAATCGAATTTCAATAACAATTTTGGATCCATCCAATAAAATACATTACATTGTGAGTTAATCGCTAAATTTACATTTTGTTCACATTTTTATAAATAAAGTACTTTACAGAAAAATTTTTTAAATATAGTACACATACCTAATTAAGCTATTATGATAAAGTGAATTAAAAAACTATTTCAGTTAATCCTAGTAGATTAACTAAATTAAATAAAATAAAACCAAGTGAAAAATAAGTGTTGCCCTTTCGATTATTTTCATCACAACGGACAATCAACATTTTGAAACAGTATGAAATTTTTTTTAGTAAATATTTGCTCGTTTCTGAAGTTGTCTTTCGTGTTAAACTTAGTTCAGTATCTTATGACGATATTCGAAATAGTTGACATCTTTACTTTTGCTTAAGTAATTACTAAATCAAGAATTAAAACAAAATAGGGCGAAAAATTAGTGGACGTAATCAAAGAAACGAAAAGAAGTATGACATTTAAACTAATAAAACTAAATATAATATGTTAAAAACTAGCTTAAAAATAAAATAGTACATAATAAATATTTAGAGGCTAGGATACATTTTAGCACTCAGTTTCCATGGAAATCGTCATGCTGTCACCAACCTATATGGTAAAGGTTTATATTATTTCTGAATACAAACGTCTTACCATTAAATTCAAATATTTTAAAAGATATTTATAATTTCTACGTAAAAAATTTTCTTGAGGGATTACAATCATTCGAGGTACAAAAATACAGATTGCCGTTTCCATGCGGCCTTCTAAAAGACAAGAAATCTGTCAGGACATTCCAAGATAAAGAAGGTAGGTAATATAACGAAATGAAATAATCAAACCTGTATTTCAGAGGAAATCTGCAGATCAATGCTAAGATGATTGTGGATTTATTTTTATGGAAGGGTCGGCTACAATATACGTTAGTGCTGTGTCTCGAGGGAAATCTGCAGCTCAATGCTAAGTTGATTGTGCATTGTTATTAATGGAAAGGTAGGCTTAAATTCACGTTAGTGCTGTGTCACGGGGGAAATCTGCAGCTCAATTCTAAGTTGATTGTGCATTGTTATTAATGGAAATGTAGGCTACAATACACGTTAGTGCCGTGTCACGGAGTAAATCTGCAACTCAATGCTAAGTTGATTGTGCATTGTTATTAATGGAAAGGTAGGCTACAATACACGTTAGTGCTGTGTCTCTGGGGGAATCTACAGCTCAATTCTACGATGATTGTGCATTGTTATTAATGGAAAGGTAGGCTAAAATACACGTTAGTGCTGTGTCTCGGGGAAATCTGCAGCTCAATTCTACGATGATTGTGCATTGTTTTTAATGGAAAGGTAGGGTACAATACACGTTGGCGCTGTGTCTCGGGGGAAATCTGCAGCTCAATTCTATGTTGATTGTGCATTGTTATTAATGGAAAGGTAGGCTACAATACACGTTAGTGCTGTGTCTCAGGGAAATCTGCAGCTCAATTCTAAGTTGATTGTGCATTGTTATTAATGGAAAGGTAGGCTACAATACACGTTAGTGCTGTGTCTCAGGGAAATCTGCAGCTCAATTCTAAGTTGATTGTGCATTGTTTTTAATGGAAAAGGTAGGCTACAATACATGTTAGTGCTGTGTCTCGGGGGAAATCTGCAGCTCAATTCTAAGTTGATTGTGCATTGTTATTAATGGAAAGGTAGGCTACAATACACGTTAGTGCTGTGTCTCGGGCGAAATCTGCAGCTCAATACTAAGTTGATTGTGCATTGTTATTAATGGAAATGTAGGCTACAATACAGGTTAGTGCTGTGTCTCGGGGGAAATCTGCAGCTCAATACTAAGTTGATTGTGCATTGTTATTAATGGAAAGGTAGGCTACAATACACGTTAGTGCTGTGTCTCGGGGGAAATCTGCAGCTCAATTCTAAGTTGATTGTGCATTGTTATTAATGGAAAGGTAGGGCTACAATACATGTTAGTGCTGTGTCACGGAGGAAATCTGCAACTCAATGCTAAGTTGATTGTGCATTGTTATTAATGGAAAGGTAGGCTACAATACACGTTAGTGCTGTGTCTCGGGTGAAATCTGCAGCTCAATACTAAGTTGATTGTGCATTGTTATTAATGGAAATGTAGGCTACAATACACGTTAGCGCTGTGTCTCGGGGGAAATTTGCAGCTCAATTCTAAGATGATTGTACATTGTTATTAGGGAAAAAGTAGGCTACAATACATGTTAGTGCTGTGTCACGGAGGAAATCTGCAACTCAATGCTAAGTTGATTGTGCATTGTTATTAATGGAAAGGTAGGCTACAATACATGTTAGTGCTGTGTCACGGAGGAAATCTGCAACTCAATGCTAAGTTGATTGTGCATTGTTATTAATGGAAATGTAGGCTACAATACATGTTAGTGCTGTGTCTCGGGGGAAATTTGCAGCTCAATTCTAAGATGATTGTACATTGTTATTAGGGAAAAGGTAGGGTACAATACATGTTAGTGCTGTGTCACGGAGGAAATCTGCAACTCAATGCTAAGTTGATTGTGCATTGTTATTAATGGAAAGGTAGGCTACAATACACGTTAGTGCTGTGTCTCGGGGGAAATCTGCAGCTCAATTCTAAGTTGATTGTGCATTGTTATTAATGGAAAGGTAGGCTACAATACACGTTAGTGCTGTGTCTCTGGGGGAATCTGCAGCTCAATTCTAAGTTGATTGTGCATTGTTATTAATGGAAAGGTAGGCTACAATACACGTTAGTGCTGTGTCTCTGGGGGAATCTGCAGCTCAATTCTAAGTTGATTGTGCATTGTTATTAATGGAAAGGTAGGCTACAATACACGTTAGTGCTGTGTCTCTGGGGGAGATTTGCAGCTCAATTCTAAGATGATTGTGCATTGTTATTATGGAAAGGTAGGCTACAATACACGTTAGTGCTGTGTCTCGGGGAAATCTGCAGCTCAAATCTAAGTTGATTGTGCATTGTTATTAATGGAAAGGTAGGCTACAATACACGTTAGTGCTGTGTCTCGGGGGAAATCTGCAGCTCAATTCTAAGTTGATTGTGCATTGTTATTAATGGAAATGTAGGCTACAATACACGTTAGTGCTGTGTCTCGGGGGAAATCTGCAGCTCAATTCTAAGATGATTGTACATTGTTATTAAGGAAAAGGTAGGCTACAATAAATATTAGTGCTGTGTCTTGGGGGAAATCTGCAGCTCAATTCTAAGTTGATTGTGCATTGTTATTAATGGAAAGTTAGGGTACAATACACGTTAGTGCTGTGTCACGGGGGAAATCTGCAGCTCAATGCTAAGTTGATTGTGCATTGTTATTAATGGAAATGTAGGCTACAATACACGTTAGTGCTGTGTCTCGGGGGAAATCTGCAGCTCAATTCTAAGTTGATTGTACATTGTTATTATGGAAAAGTAGGGCTACAATACACGTTAGTGCTGTGTCTCGGGGAAATCTGCAGCTCAATTCTAAGTTGATTGTGCATTGTTATTAATGGAAAAGTAGGCTACAATACACGTTAGTGCTGTGTCTCGGGGAAATCTGCAGCTCAATTCTAAGTTGATTGTGCATTGTTATTAATGGAAAAGTAGGGTACAATACACATTAGTGCTGTGTCTCAGGGAAATCTGCAGCTCAATTCTAAGTTGATTGTGCAATGTTATTAGGGGAAAAGTAGGGTACAATACACGTTAGTGCTGTGTCTCGGGGAAATCTGCAGCTCAATTCTAAGTTGATTGTGCATTGTTATTAATGGAAAAGTATGGTACAATACACGTTAGTGCTGTGTCTCGGGGAAATCTGCAGCTCAATTCTAAGTTGATTGTGCATTGTTATTAATGGAAAAGTAGGGTACAATACACGTTAGTGCTGTGTCTCGGGGAAATCTGCAGCTCAATTCTAAGATGATTTTACATTGTTATTAGGGGAAAGGTAAGCTACAATAAATATTACTGCTGTGTCTTGGGGGAAATCTGCAGGTATGTATTATCAAATATGCCTCTGTATTTTTAATGGTGTGAAAGTAGGCTAAACTACACCTGTTTTATTTGAAATCTGTGGCCTATTCCTAAAATATATGTACAATGATAGTGGTGGTACAATACATATAATTTATTTTTAAGGGGAATGATGTATTTCATTGCTAAAATTAAATTAATGCTTTAAATTAAAGTGTCATAATATTCAGATCAATAGGTTACTAAAATGTCAAACATTTATTGCACTTATTTAAACCTAAAGCAAATTCATTAGTCCTAATCTTCCCACCAGCGCCGGATGTCAGTGTTCCGATTCTGCGGTCACTCCATCGTATGCCATGAACTCATCAACAGCGTAAACTGCTTGGATGCTAAAAATCTTTTTAATGAGTTTTTTTAACGCCTCGGGCATCAAGCACTTAATTGAATTTGGCTACTGGTTGATGAAACGTACCTCTCTACCTGTGAGGGCAAGTGCTCGTAAACTCCCGTCCTTTCCCTCCCGGTTCGGTAGGTATCATACGGCCTGTGTGTCATGTGTCATATACGTGTACGTCTCGTTAAATGGTCATAGCACATTTAGACATACAGAATAAAGTTGTCTCTAAAATGTAGACAAGGCACAACCAACATTTTAAAATTTTTGTAGGCTTCCTTTAACTTCAATATCATACGAATCACTTGCTTTGTTATTATGTTATTAGCTCTAAAAAAAACTAAACGGTTGATCTGGGTTACCAAAATACAAAAGTTATAATTTTTGTATTTGCCGTCATCAAAACCTGATTATGGCAATATTTGGCTAAGGACCTTAAAACAAAAGTTTATTATGTCACTTTTCTGCAGACGTAGTCAATGTGAGCATTCCAAGTCAATCCACAATCGAGGAATATTTCCAGATATTTAGAACAATAAACTTCATCCACCAGGGTGTCATCCAAATGACGGCTGGCCCGTCATTAGAGTCTCCTGATTACAACACAAAAGTCAGTACGTTTGATTTTGAGAAATTCGCAAGATGACTGTTAAAATGCTGTACACTGTTGTTCATGTCAACAAACGTTTGTTACTCCATATTTAATATTGTTGTTGTTGAAACAAAACGTGGCGTCGTCAGCATACTGTAAAAGTTGACTGTACTGAAATGTTCACTCTATATCATAGGATCAGAAAAATAATCGAACTGAGTATTTATCCATTGAGGGTCGCCATACCTCAGGTGAATGATTTGGCATTTTAATGTTGAGAAGGTAATATGCAATACACTTTAAGGATGACGGTTACAATTAAAATAAATTAACTACTAAGGGCTTGAAATAAGTGGAGAATTTTACTATGTACTAATCAAATTTTTGGGGGGTTAGATGGAAAAAATACAATTTGAATTGTGTCCATTTACGATTTCTGATCTTGAGGTTCTTCTGTATGATACACTAGTATATTATCAAAGTTGGTAGGCCTTGTTCAATATTTATTCAATTTTATCAACGTATATAATTAATATAAAGTATATAATTAAAAGAAAATGTTACGTTTCAGTTTAAATTATAATAATTTAATGTAAACCATTTACATTAAACTTTATTCAAACAAAAAAATACTAAAAATAAACCTCCTTTTTATGGAATTGTATACCAAAATTCAATTGGTCTTCTTGTAAAAACATATTAATATTTTATTTATGTTGATAATATTTATTTATTTGAGAGTTACATTATTTTTATGAATTCATAATTATATATCCAAAATTTTTAAAGTATTACTTCTTTTTAACCGATCTAGGAAGTTTCTAAGGAATCAAATGAGAAGCTGTATAACAATTTTGCATATTTTAAGAAGATGGAATTTCTAAGTGGTGGTGTTAGCCGCTGGGTAGGGAAGGGATGTATTGGATAAAAGATGGATGAGTGTTAATTTGTGATATGCGAGTTTTAAAGGAATTTTATCACACTATGATGAGTTAATATTTTATTTAAAATGTACAGTGTTTTTCTAAAACTACCTACCTATATTTTTCTAAATTTTATCTATATTTTTATAAAAAGTCAAGAATAAAATGTAAGTCAACATGTCTTATATCATGTATTTATACAGGTATAACGGTTAGAAAATCAGATCATCAATCATATATCTCCAATCTATGAGGTAAATCTGTAATCATGTGTTACATTAGAGCCTGTCAAAATGTAATAAGTTATGTTAGATCGAAAATCCTAAATTTGAATATGGTTCTTCTTGACGGTATGATTTTTTTGTGATTGCGTTCATTACTGATTTATGTTAAATAGCTACATAGCACATCAATTTATTAATGTTATAATTTGGATTTACAGTCTGAAGCCATTTTCAAACATTTAACAACATAAATAGTTTTTAGTAAAATATAAATTAATTAGTAGATCATGTGTTCCTTAAAATATTTATCAGACGATTTGATCAATGAAAATAGTTGAATATAAATTTTGACTAAAAAGTTTTTATCAAAAAAATCAAAATTTTAAGTGACTAAACAAGTTTATCAAAATTTATATAGTATATATTCAACTTTTTTCATTGATTAAATCATCTGTTAAATATTTTAAGAAACATATGATCTACTAATTAATTTATATTTTATTAAAAACTATTTATGTTGTTAAATGTTTGAAAATGGCTTCAGACTGTAAAGCCGAAATAAAACATTTAAAAAAACTATCTGATGTGTAGCTATTTAACATAAATCAGTAATATGGTACTTAACGATTATTGACCATGCATTATGAATAAGCGTGAATTTAAGTAGAAAGCAATGAACAACCAAATAGTTGTGTTAAGATAGAGGATACCTTGTAGTACACTACTATTTTAACACTTGGTGTTCAAAACACTTTGATGATTGAACAAATATTTAGTGACTAAACGAAGCCCAACATTTCATAATTTGGGATTGCGTAAAATCTAACCTGTTTATGGTAAACGATTTTATGAGTAGGAAAGGAGAATGGGTGGGCTGCCGTTACTTACATAACATCCGGTTATGAATCAGTATATAAAAACAGCATGTCAATATATGTAACGTAAAAGGGATAAGAAAATTGTTTCACAAATGTAGGGGTGGGGAAGGGAGCCAGGCTGGGTGTTAGGGTTTAAGAGACCCCATCGTAGAGACCCAGATCACATTTTCAAACTAGTTTGTAAAACACTAACAAATTAATGCTGGTGGGCTGTTAAATACAGTCGGGTCGGGGAGTGGGAGGGCTCTTAGAGTCAGTTGTGTGGGGGTGGAATAACAGCGCCTGGTAGTCTAAGTAGGTGGTGGGCTTTGAAGGACAATTGTGTCTTATTTTAACCTTTCAGATGCTAAGGGTCCTAAGGGTGCTAAGTCCTAAGGGTAAAACAGAATAATGGAAATGACTGATACCAAGTAATCTGTTGGTAACCGTAATCAATTATCGAGAGTAAATGTTCGTATTTCCTTGTTGGTGTGGTGAGAAGGATGGTACTCATGTATAAAAAGATTACGTTTGGGAACAAAACAAAAATATAACTGAATGATAATTGTATAAATAAATATGAACAGGCTATATAAACAATAATCAATAAAGAATGAAAATGAAAACGGGTACAGTAAAAATGATCTAACAAAAATATATATGTTGATAACTGAAAACACATGTTAAAAATACAATAAAATATTAAGCAATAACACATGTGGACAAGTAAATAAACAATGACATTGATAATTTCCTACAGTAAAACTTTAAAATTGATTCCCACATTCCTTGAATACATTTTCCGTATCTTTTGCGTTAATTCACTACCATAACCATAACGTAGGTTAACCTAACATAACCAAACCTAACCTGACATAACCTAATCAAACCTAACATAAGATAACCAAACATAACCTAACTAAATTAGTGGTAGTTAATTAACACAAAAGGTTTGAGTTTCTTTATAAATAAAATTAAAATTTATTATGCACTCTTGTAATGAGATAGATGACGGAAGTATAGAAAGATCCTAGAAATGTATTTGTTTCTGTAGTGAAAACTAACATTTACAACAATAACTATGGGATATTAAATATCTACTATGTCCATGTATATCGTATCTATAATGCGCCGATCGTCAAAATATATGTGAATATAGTGGTATGTACAGATGAACAAAATGTAGTCATTGTTATTAACTAAAGTCACCTGCTCCTTAGATAGGGATACTTTTTAGTAGCCAAATAGCCAAGGTAGCTATGTGGTTCAGACAATGACTACATTCGCTCATGTACACTCATCACACTCATTCGAAATCCGTATTCACCCATATCTTGACGATCAGCTTCTTATGAATAAATAAATATCAGTACAACTAATCAAAAATAAAATACTATACAAAACAGTACAAGTAAACGTCACATAACACAAATGTATTACAATATAAGCACAAAATGCATAAATATATTACATTACAAGTAAAAAATGCACAAATATTATGGTGATCGATTTCGGTGAACCACGCTCACCTTCCTCAGACAAGGGATTCTTTTGTGAATTCCTTTAGTCAAATTTGTGTTGTGTGACGTTTTCTTGTACTGTATATGTACCAATACGTATTATGCTAATTAAAAAACTACTATACAAAAGTAAACACTATACGAAAGTAAACACTATACAAGAGTAGACACTATACGAAAGTAAACACTATACGAAAGTAAACACTATACGAAAGTAAACACTATACGAAAGTAAACACTATACGAAAGTAAACACTATACAAGAGTAAACACTATACAAGTGTAAACACTATACGAAAGTAAACACTATACAAGTGTAAACACTATACAAGTGTAAATACTATACAAGAGTAAACACTATAC
Source organism: Stictocephala bisonia (assembly GCA_035578905.1). NCBI lineage: Eukaryota > Metazoa > Arthropoda > Insecta > Hemiptera > Membracidae > Stictocephala > Stictocephala bisonia. The sequence goes on along the minus strand of JAQJVL010000469.1, from coordinate 234,134 downwards.
GAAGGTAAACACTATACAAGAGTAAATACTATACAAGTGTAAACACTATACAAGAGTAAACACTATACGAAATAAACACTGTACAAGAGTAAACACTATACAAGTGTAAACATTATACAAGAGTAAACACTGTACAAAAGTAAACACTACGAAAGTAAACACTATACGAAAGTAAACACTATACTAGAGTAAACACTATACAAGAGTAAACACTATACAAGTGTAAACACTATACGAAAGTAAACTCTATACAAGTGTAAACACTATATAAGAGTATTACAGTATATATAATTATATAGTAAGATTATATATTTGTATTATTTTTTACTATTTTTAACTTTATTACCGATTGCAAAAAGTTCGGTGGACGTCACTGGTGTTTGTTTGAACTGAAACAGAACTGAAAAGAAAACTTATTCGAAGTTATACGATGCTATCTTTGGACTGTGGAGAGAACGTTTTTCTTGCCAAAATTGCCATCCAAACATTGATTCCTATCTTTGGTATATTTTGCTTTCAATTAATTTTCTTCTGATCTGGTTTACTTCAAAATTACATGAACAATATTCTCTTTGAATAGAAATATTAAGTTATACTAAAATTCTCTCATAAAAGGGTATAAAGTTAATTCCCCCATGATATCACATTCACCTAAGAGTAATACATTCTGTTTTCTCATCAAATTCTCATAACATTCAAGTTTATTATATTATACATTAACATAAGTTATATTATAGCTAAACATAATGATTTTTCAAACATCCACTTTGACACCATATACATTCCCTAGTCCAGTTTTCTGAACATTACGTTCTCAACTTTACATTTAAGTTGGATTTAATCATTTTCATTAATCTGTCTTAAATTTTCTTTTAAAAGAACGATTTTTTCCTTTTTAAACTTAGACTTACGCACACTAACAATGCTAATTATTCATGATAATTTTGTAATTCTTGCAATTTTACCGTTTTTGAACATACGGATTTTTTAAAGAATGTCTTGTACATTCAGTGTAAAATATCTTAACAAATCATTTCAATCGGTATGAATAAAATGAGAATTTTGTTTTTACATTGCTTAGAATAGTTTACACCATTCAAACATAACTTTTCATTACGAACTTTTGAGAAATCAAATGAACCTTGTCTCAGTTTCCGGATGTCGATCTTCTGTTGGTATCGATAAAAGATTTTTATAGTTTTTTTTTTTTATTTATTAATTTGTTTATTTTCTTACCGTCTAAGCCAGTGGCATTTTAAACATTGTATTATAATTTTATTGAGGGACAACGGTCCAAACCCCTTTGTCAAATGTTAAGTGGACCTCCCGGGATTTGAATCCGTGACCATCTGCATGTGAAGCAGAAATGCTATCCACTAGGTGAGTATGAGCCAACTTGTGGATCCATTCCACACAGTGACAATAATTACAGTGTTATTCTCATGACCTATATTTATTTTGATAAAGTTATTTGTTTATTCCTCGTAATTACCAATAACGGCTGTTTTTGGCAATTTTGCAACGGGACATTTGCCACAATTATCGGAGAAAAGCTCGACGCTCATGAGACCCGCATAGGTGTCGTTGAAAATAAAATTGAAAATATGGAACAAAGACTCAGCAACAATGCTTTGAGAAATAATGACTCTGGCGAAGACATCATGCAGAAATCAGCGAACACAACATGCGTGCATACAATATCCTTATATTTAACCTTGAAGAGTCTACATCAACCCAGCACTCTGCCAGAAATAAGCATGACGTAGAACTGATCAAGCAACTGTTTACTCTAACTTATCCAAACATTAATCAGACCAAATTGAAATGCTTCCACGTTGGCAAACCAGTAAATGGCAAAATCCGCCCTTTAAAAATTATCCTATCCAACCCTTCTGATGTGAAGTCTATTCTGCGTAACTTCAAAATCGACCTAGTAAAAAACGCCAGTCCTTCATTTTCCAATGTCAAAATGGGTAACGACCGCACTCCTAAGGAAAAAACTACCTAGATTCCTTGAAAGAAGAACTCCGGAAAAGATCGGACAATGGTGAGAATAACCTCACAATAAAATTCAGGAACGGTATACCTGTCATTTTAAAGGCAAATATTGGCACAAAAACTAGCAAATCCCCATGATGAACACACTTGTGCTTTGTATCTCCAAAACGTTAATGGAATGCGTACAAAGCTAGAAACATTAAGAAAAAGTGTATCTTGTTGTCCGTATGACATAATAAGTCTCTGTGAAACCAACCTCTCCGATGATATAAACTCTGCTGAGCTCGGACTTACAGGTTACAGCATATATAGAACGGACAGATCATACGAAACAAGTGTGAAATCATCTAAAGGGGGAGTATTAATAGCTGTTAGTAATAAGTACACATCCTGGCAACTAAAAACCTCTGTCAAAAACATTGAATGTGTGTTTGTTGCTGTCAAGATTACGACGCAAGTCCTTTTTTGTGCATGACTTACATTCCTCCGGGTTCCAACAGCTACACTTACACATCTGTACACACTTACACTACTTGAATCTCCTGAAGTGCATAATGCGGAGGTTCCATTTTTGGGTGGTCATTCTATTACATTATTCTATTCGTTGTTGTTTCTTTATATTAATCTATTTCGTACATATTCTATTGTTGTATCATTGTTCTTTGAATTTTACTCCATTGTTGTTCATTCTATTCATGTTACTGTGTTTATTGTTGTATAGTATTAATTTGATTACATTGATTATGTACCAAAGATTATCAGTTTCGATGTATCACAAACTATTGTATTTTCATGTAATGTTGTTTATCGTAGAAACAAATAAACAATTAAAGTATGGAAACATTGAACATTTTTCGTTTCCAGATAACCATATAGATAATCATTTGTATCTACTGTCCCGGTTAAAGCCTGAATAACACTCTAATGGAGACTATCACTAACATGGTGAATGGGTTTTAACCCCAGACAATCCATGACCGAGCGATGGATGAATGTTGCAGGGTTGGCAGATGGCACTTCCTCCCTTAGGTCGTCAATAACTTTCCAGCTATCCAACATCAAGCAAATCTCTTCATATCGACTTGTCAATAACTTTCCAGCTATCCAACATCAAGCAAATCTCTTCATATCGACTTGTCAATAACTTCCCAGCTATCCAACATCAAGCAAATCTCTTCATATCGACTTGTCAATAACTTCCCAGCTATCCAACACCAAGCACATCTCTTCATATTGACTTGTCAATAACTTCCCAGCTATCCAACATCAAGCACATCTCTTCATATAGACTTGTCAATAACTTCCCAGCTATCCAACATCAAGCACATCTCTTCATATAGACTTGTCAATAACTTCCCAGCTGTCCAACATCAAGCACATCTCTTCATATAGGCTTGTCAATAACTCCCCAGCTATACAAAATCAAGCACATCTCTTCATATCGACTTGTCAATAACTTCCCAGCTATACAACACCAAGCACATCCCTTCATATCGACTTGTCAATAACTTCCCAGCTATCCAACATCAAGCACATCTCTTCATTTAGACTTGTCAATAACTTCCCAGCCATCCAACATCAAGCACATCTCTTCATATTGACTTGTCAATAACTTCCCAGCTATCCAACATCAAGCACATATCTTCATATCGACTTGTCAATAACTTCCCAGCTATACAACACTAAGCACATCTCTTCATATCGACTTGTCAATAACTTCCCAGCTATCCAACATCAAGCATATCTCTTCATTTAGACTTGTCAATAACTTCCCAGCCATCCAACATCAAGCACATCTCTTCATATCGACTTGTCAATAACTTCCCAGCTATCCAACACCAAGCACATATCTTCATATCGACTTGTCAATAACTTCCCAGCTATACAACATCAAGCACATCTCTTCATATCGACTTGTCAATAACTTCCCAGCTATACAACACTAAGCACATCTCTTCATATCGACTTGTCAATAACTTCCCAGCTATCCAACATCAAGCACATCTCTTCATATCGACTTGTCAATAACTTCCCAGCTATACAACATCAAGGACATCTCTTCGTATCGACTTGTCAATAACTTCCCAGCTAACCAACCTCAAACACATCTCTTCATATCGAATTGTCAATAAGTTCCCAGCTAACCAACCTCAAGCACATCTCTTCATATCGACTTGTCAATAACTTCCCAGCTATCCAACATCAAGCACATCTCTTCATATTGACTTGTTAATAACTTCCAAGCTAACCAACCTCAAGCACATCTCTTCATATCGACTTGTCAATAACTCCGCAGCTATCCAACATCAAGCACATCTCTTCATATCGAATTGTCAATAACTTCCCAGCTATCCAACATCAAGCACATCTCTTCATATCGACTTGTCAATAACTTCCCAGCTATCCAACATCAAGTAAATCTTTTCATATCGACTTGTCAATAAAATTGATATTTTATGCTGCAAGTTGTATTTTGCTTCAATTAATTAATTTTTAATGTAGTAAATAATCAATTAAATAGTTCGATAAACATGTGTGTGGTTTATAAAGTAGAAATTGGAACAGGAACACAAGCTACAGACTTTTGCTGGGAAATGAAACCGGGAACCTAACTTAAGATTTTGGAAACAAATGAATAGAGGAGCTAAAATACAGAGTTTAGAAGGAAATGACATTGTGAAGCGAGGCTTCAGTTTTTTACAAGAAAATGGATTATGGAATCTATGCTACAGGTTTTAGATAGGGAATGAAACTATGAAATTAGGCTATAGGTTTTAGAAGGACAGTGGATCAGGGAACCAAGGCTCTAAATGTTTGCAGGAAAATGAAAAAAGATACCTAACCTGTAATGATGTTGGAGAGAAAGTGAATAGGGGAGCTAGAATACAGATTTTAGAAGGAAATGACATCAAAAAACTAGGCTTCAGATTTTAGTAGAAAATGAAACAGGTAACCTAGGCTACAAATATTTGCAGGAAAATGAAATAGGTAACCTAGGTTACAAAGACGAGTATTTGCATGAAAATGAAATAGGTAACCTAGGCTACAAATGTTTGCATGAAAATGAAATAGGTAACCTAGGCTACAAATGTTTGCAGGAAAATTATATAAGTAACCTAGGCTACAAATGTTTGCAGCAACATGAAATAGGTAACCTAGGCTACAAATATTTGCATGAAAATGAAATAGGTAACCTAGGCTACAAATGTTTGCAGGAAAATGATATAAGTAACCTAGGCTACAAATGTTTGCATGAAAATGAAATAGGTAACCTAGGCTACAAATGTTTGCAGCAAAATGAAATAGGTAACCTAGGCTACAAATGTTTGCATGAAAATGAAATAGGTAACCTAGGCTACAAATGTTTGCATGAAAATGATATAAGTAACCTAGGCTACAAATGTTTGCAGCAAAATGAAATAGGTAACCTAGGCTACAAATGTTTGCAGCAAAATGAAATAGGTAACCTAGGTTACAAATATTTGCATGAAAATGATATAAGTAACCTAGGCTACAAATGTTTGCAGCAAAATGAAATAGGTAACCTAGGCTACAAATGTTTGCAGCAAAATGAAATAGGTAACCTAGGCTACAAATGTTTGCAGGAAAATGATATAAGTAACCTAGGCTACAAATGTTTGCAGCAAAATGAAATAGGTAACCTAGGCTACAAATGTTTGCAGGAAAATGAAATAGGTAACCTAGGCTACAAATATTTGCATGAAAATGAAATAGGTAACCTAGGCTACAAATATTTGCAGAAAAATAAAATAGGGACATAAGCTACAACGTTTAGAAGGAAAATCGAATATTGGACTTAGGATAAAAAAGTTTGCAGGAAAACTAAATGGAACCTATATTATAGATTTTTCCTAGAATACGAGAGCTGTAATGATACATTTGATAAATACAACCGCAGATTAGTTTAATACATATTTTTGGGGGTGTAAAGTTGCACATCCTTCAATAATAATATTCAAGTCGTCACACTCAAGTTAAATGGATTTCCCTAATATTGATCAAATCCTAATATTTAACCAAGAAGAACGAAATAATCTATTTCTATCTGAAGGTAAAGCAACTATAATAGATTGTTACAGTTGGAAAGGTCAATTTGTGGAGCAGGTGGGTGTGAAATGTAAGTGTTCTTGTTCAAGAAGTAATTTCAAAGATCCGATTATAGAAATTATAGGAGTCGCACATAATAAAACACATTTAGAGAGAAAATATTTTGTGATTGTGTTTTTTTAAACATTGGTGTGATCGAGAAAATCTTAGCAGTTTTACACGATTTAAGATATTTAGGGTTAGTGCACCAGTGAATGACCGTTTAAGCTCCAGTTTCCATTTGAATCGAACATGGGAAAACAGCCTATTATGCTACAGTATATGGAACAGTTTAAACGTCTTGCCCGTAGTCTCCTGTACTTCCTAAATATAAAACTTAATGTATTATGTTTAAACAGAGTATTGAAAAATAGAATATATCGTACATAAATCATTGCACCAGTTAATGACCGGTGTTTCCCCAGTTAATGACTGATCATTTTTTGGTATCAGAACACTGTCTAGTATCATGAATATACCAGTGAATAACTGTTAATTATATGTTACAAATCAGGTGAAATCCACATTATCTATAAAGTGTTATTAGTCAGCTGATTCAAATCAAATCCTTCATAACACATAATATTTGTTACAATTATAAATTAAATTTGTACAAATGTTGAGTCTTGTCAAATTAACTATAACTACTACTAATATAATACTGTATCAATTAATTAATATTTACTATAAATTTTGTACTACAGACATGTGAGATAGTCGAATGTATGAAATATTTGTAACTTTGAACACTCAAAATATATATTTAAGCATACATTGAATAATGTTGCCAAATGGATCAAACTGTTATGTATAAATTAAAATAATTTAAAACAATCAAAACTCGGCACTTTCCATATTAAGACAATCCTTTACACTGTAGAAGGCACGTGAAAGAAGAAAGGACTTTACTAAATCTTTAAATTTTGAAATGTTGTTTTCTTTTTTAATTTTTAGTGGCAATTTGTTAAAAAAATGTAATCCCATATAAGCTGGGCCTTTTTCAAATGTTGATGTCCTATGATTTGGGTAGCATAGTGCCTCCCCATGCCTTGTATTGTATGAATGGAAATTTCCTATTTTGGCCTCAGCGTCAATATTTTTGAATGTTAAAATTTAAAACCTCAAATATATAAAGGGAATGAATGGTCATTATTTTATTTTCTATAAACAGGCTTTTGCCTGAATGAGAGTCAGTGACGTCGAAAATTATCCTTAAGATCTTTTTTTGACATTTAAGTACTCTTTCCAGAGAGGATGAACCTCCCCAGATAGCCAATCCATAGCAAATTATGCTCTCACAATAAGCTCGGTATTTTGTTTTTCAAAACCTTAAAGTTGCTTCATTGTTCTTTTCAACACAAATAACTATGAGTGGTTTCATCTTTGTTGTTAATCTACAATAAGAACTTACAGTGTAAGGTAAGTTTTCTTTTTGTGTGTCTTTATGAAAATTATCTAATTATTGTTAACATTGTGATTTTGTAGTTAGCGCATAATAAATTTTAACTATATTAAAGTAGTTTCAATAGTAAAAGTTATGTATAAGATTACTTTATACCCTAGTGTTACTGGATATTTAATGGTCTTTGACTAACAGGAAACACATAGAATGACCGGGGTTAAAGCTAGCAGTTTGTTTTCATAATTGTTTTTACAAATATTTACTGGAAGCCTAGGATTTTTCTGTATTTTCAAACGTCCGAAAGAGTTAGACCTATTTACTAAACTAAGAACCTGATCGTGAACGCATTACAAAAGCCTACTCCTGATATTTTTCTAATACCACTGTACGTGTATGGGTGGGTGGGCTAATACTACTGTACGTGTATGGATGGGTGGGCTAATACCACTGCATGTGTAAGGATGGGTGGGTGAGCCAATACTACTGTACGTGTAAGCGTGGGTTGGTGGGCCATTACCACTGCATGTGTAAGGATGGGTGGGTGAGCCAATACCACTGCACGTACCCATTCATACTTGTATAAAGTGGTATTGACCCACCCATATGTACAGTGGTGATGACACATCCGCCCACACATAAGTACAGTTTTTGTACAACAAATACAGTTTAACAGTTCCAGGACTGCGCTCTCTCTGTAAACTATTTTTAATTGAGTATATTTTATTGGTGTTGTTAGTATAAACTACCAGTACAAATAATTATAAATAAAAATGCATTCATATTCTTATATCAGCATACTACATATATACTGGTTTTTCAGCACTATGGAGCATCAAGAGGAGGAAGAAGTAGTTAAGAGAAGTTACTGTAGATTCTCATAGAAAGTAGAAGACTTAAAAAAAGTGAGGGAAGAAGTGAAATCAGGAAAAATGTCCATCAATAAAGCTTCTCATGTATACCAACATATCCAAATGTAACATTAATAAATGTAAGTCCGATGATCCTTTTTTTAACAAAAATGGGACCACCAAGTGTCCTATCAAAAGAAGAGAAAAAAACTACTGAAAAGTTGGATTATTGATAAAGCAAAACTTGGTTTTCCAATGCATAAATAAGAATTGAAGGACGCAGTACAAAAAATACTGAATTATTCTAAAAGCAGACCCGGGAAAAAATGGGTCCAGCTTTCCTAAAAAGACATCCTGAAATAATCAAGAGAAATACCGAGATTATATCTAAGACCAGAGCTGCAGTAACATAGATTAAAATTAGAGATTGTCTTCGTATTACATACACGAAGAAAACACCGAAGATGTTCTTAAGGATCCTTAAAGATTTTACAATTTAGATGGGATAGGTGTATCAGATTGTTCAAAGTCAGGTAAACTTCTTGGACAAAAATAACTATAGGTAAACTATAGGAACGTGTATCAAATAGCCGCTGGCCCAGAAAAAGAATATACCCAGAAAAAACTCCCAGAAAAAAACGTTGTACGTTTTCAGTGTCCGGTGATTCAATTGATCCAATGATCGCCTATGCGTACAAACGTATTCCAAGAGATGTTGCTGAATATGTTCCACCAGGGTTTGCAGTCGGTAGAAGTGATAGTGGATGGATGGTAAGTGCAACATTTCTTGAGTACAGGGCTAATGTTTTCTATCCCAGAATTGTAGAAGCCAAAGTGAAAATGCCTGTATTGGTTTTCTTAGATGGACATAAATCCCATATTAATGTAGAGCTGTATGATTTTTGTAAAGAGAAAAACATCTTAATGTTTTGTTTACTGCCAAATGCTACTCATTTATTACAGCCTCAAGATTTTTCAATTTTCCGGCCACTGAAAACAATAAGGAATAAGGTAATCAGAAATGTCAAACAAACAACAAGCAAGGCATTAACAAAAGTAAACTTGTACCAGTATTTAGAGACGCCTTCAATCGTAAAAGGAACATCAAACGCTATAGTGAATGGCTTTAAAGCGCGTGGCCTTTAAATCCAGAAAATGTTTATCTTTCTAAATGTATTTCAAGAAAAAGAGAGCAACTTGGTAAAGTACACGAAAGAATTGAAAGCAAATATGTAGCTGAACACAATAATGCCCTCAAAGTTGTAGAATCTGTAATTGGAAAAGATAGTGTAGAACTATTTCAGCAGATTTACAACAGAAGTGAAGAGTCTGAAGAAGTTGAGTTAAAGTCAAGTTGAGTTTCTTAGTAAGGAGGGAAATAAAAGAGGAGTGAAGAAGTAACTGGTAGGCATTCCTAGCAGGCAAACCAATACTTCAATTAATGAAAGAGAATTTCAACCTGATCAAAACTCCAGGGGAAGGATAGTCGACTGCCAGGAATGTTCAAATCACACAATAGTTTGGGAACGGACGGACAGAGCACAACCAGTATTATGTTAGTTGACGAAACTGCAATTACTGTAGTTCCAATGTTAACACCAAGTAGAGGGTCGAGTTTGATATAATTTTTGACTACTCACAATTTGACAAACTCACACAAGAAAACTATTATCGGCAAAAATGTGTAATTGAGACAACCTCACTTATATCGGACATTATCGTGATGTTCTTGGAGTATACCGCTGCTGCTGTAGTATCATAATTAAAAAAAACTATCATGTATAAACCTACACATTACTAAATTGAACACTGATGGAAACAGTTGCTTCTACACAGGAGTTGTGTTTGTAAATGGTTGTAATGTAAGAGCGATTAGAATACATCGCTCGAATATTCCTGTTCCTTACGCCAGATAAATCTACCCAAACCTTATCTCAATTTCCGTCTGTCAGTAACGTGATGTTTGCCTCTGACGGATCGCGAGACTAGCGATTCGATCAAACTTAAATTCCTAACTCTGTATACCATTTATTTTACTAATGAACCATGAACTATATCGATCTTGAGCAAAATTATAAACAAATGTATTTTATTTATAATACTTTGGTTTTTAATAAAATGTTTAAATACTTTTTTCTATAATTGTTCTTAAATGTTGTCAGTTAAAATTAACCGGGTGTTAATTTATCATTGAGTAATTAATTAATGAAACTTTCCAAGGAATTGTAGGCCTTAGTTAATACAAAGACTACATTTCCCTATATATATATACAAAGACTCATTCCGCTCAATGGAAATCCATATTCACCCATATCTTGATGATCAACATCTAAAGAATAAATAAATAAATATAAATACCATAAATTCATTAGTAAGCCGCTGATTATGAATATGGGTGAATATGAGAGGCGAATGAATGTGGTGAGTATAGATGAACGATTGTAGTCATTGTTACCAAATGTGGTCGACTGTTTCACATAAATAACTATTCATAGCTCAATAGCCAGGGTAACTAAGGGCATATAGATTTACGTGAGTTTCGAACCAGGTAGTGTTGGTCTGATTTCCACCTGATTGACAACCCTGAAACTCAGTTCTCTTCCTTACACAACATCCAGACCCTGACTTCTACCCAACACGAAAACCCCAGATATCTCTTGTGGTGTCCACGTCGATGGCAACCATTGAGTGGACGCTATCTCGGTATTAAGAGAACTGAGCACAGAAAATATTCCCTACAACCACCTCAACACTTTGTTTCCATGTAGATGAGTTATGTCAAAATATATTATATTAATAATAATAGTATAAAAAGCGTTATGACCCTTAGATCCTAGCACACCCTCAGGTACTAAATGTAGCGTGGTAATTGTATGGGTAATTAGTTGTGTGATAAGGTTTTGTAATTGTGACATTTATGTAAAGACAAATTTGCTATGACATACTTTATGGTTTAAATTCGTCCATATTGAAATTTAAAGTATAAATGGAGTACCTAGACTCAAGACAATCTTAATATTACAAATATTATAATTTGACACCTTAAAACATCACTGATATACCACTAGTATTATAGTTTCTTAAAGTCAACATATTACATGTTGGTTGAAATACAAGAAATACATACTACATGTATTGATGATCGGCGTCTTAAGAATAAATAAATAATATTTTTGTACATTTTATACTTATATGTACAAAAACTTTTACATACAAATCAATTTGTAATGTGTAAAGTTTTTTTAACCCTAGTTATTACAAAAATAAAACAAAATGTATAGTTAGTTCTTTGGTGAGTATTGTTTTCTATTGTAAAAACTAACATTTACAACAATTATATACCTTGAATATATATTGTTTTTTGCATGGTATTTGTGCATTTTTATTTTTATTACATTTGTACTTATATTGTAATATATTTGTGCATTTTGTGATTGTATTGATCTATATTTATTTTGCATTTTGTACTTTTATTGTGATATAATAGTACATTTTGTGCTTGTATTTGATATATTTGTGCAATTTGATTGAATTGTAGTATAATTGTACATTTTGTGCTGATATTGTAATATTTGTGTTGTGTGATGTTTTCTTGTAGTGTACGTTTTTTTATCATACACTCGTACATATTTCTTGTATATTTACGATATTTGCAACGTGGATTAAATTATAACTGCTCCTCTGACTCAAACAATTTCTTTATGTAAATTTATTTTAAAGAATTTATGAGCTCACGTTCAATTGAGATCTCTTTTTAAAATTAATTCAAACTAGTAATAAAAAAATCTACTATCTGTTATGAAACAACGAGAACTTGTACTTTATCAAAGGGTTAAATGTTCAAAATACAAAACGTATAAATTAACTATATTCGTCTAAAACAATATTGCTTTGCAATAATGTCTTAGAATAATTAATAAAAATATACTGATTAAAAACGTGATTAAATATGTAAAGAAAATTACGATATAACGTGACGCGATGGGTTTTGAAATACGTTTAAATCTGACTGAAAAGAAATCCAAGGGAACGCGTCTCTCCCAGGAATAAACGGGTGATATTAAATTCCGGGATGTGCTTTAGTATCGGGGGCTAAGCTACGTGAGTTCAAACAAACAGCCCCCCCCCCCCCCATAACTATACAACACAGCTGTGTTTTGTGATTTATGTACTGTCTAATACAGTATCTAATATTGTTATTTAAAACAATCCTAACCTTAAAATAGGGCGAGTTTTGTAGTAATTAATATTATTATTTCTATTGTTTGGAAAAATCAGGTCAGGGAGTTTTTGGGGAATAATAGTGAATATTTGATATTAAATAAAGAAAGAAGAGATTTAAATAGAAAAATAATAAAATACTTTTTTAACTTAATAGCACACTGTTTTTTATTCTTCAATCCATAAATAGGTATTAATGTGCCATTGATAACTAAATTCACCTCTCAATATTTCTCATTCCAGTCCATACTAGAGCTAGTAAATTTGTCTATTATTCTTTTTGGTCGTTTCTTACACTACATCTTACAATATACTCATCAGTTTTCTTGACTTTAATATTATGTTTATTCACTACGACGCTGATATTGGTGACTAAGAAATGAGTTTGATGAGTATAGATGATCAATTGTAGTCATTGTTACTATCTAAGGTCAGATGTTACTTATAAAGGCCAATTAACAATATCCCAATAGCCAGGGACACTGAGAAACATACAGCTTTACATGGAATCCGAACCACGTAGTGTGGTTCTGATATTCAGCTCTCTGACAACTCACAGTTTTCTTCCCTAAACAAAATCTGAACCTTGACTCCTCAGACTTGTCTAGTATTACCCACGTCGATAGCAACCACTGAGTGGACGCCGTGTTGGTATTAAGAGGACTGAGCATGGAACCTATCACCCACAATCTCCTCATCACTTTGTCCCCAAGTAGCTTGGTCGGGTGTTGAATGTTAGTATAAAGCGTTGATAATATATAAAACTTGAGTATATAAAATGACTTTATAAAATTTCAGATTAATAAAACAATCCTAACTATGAAATAGAGCGAGTGCCTATTCATTATTACAGACTCATATGTGATAACTACGATATAAAATGTCATGTATGATAAATAAAAAGTCCAGTCTCTTATGGTCGGGTGGTTGCACGTCGTCTGCAATCAGCTGATTGCTGGCAGGAGATTCCAATATCCAAAAAGCACCTCGCTCAAGATTTGTATTGAAGTGACATGCCAGTTACTCATTTCTCCTCCATAAACAACATGCTGACCTAGACCACCCTACATGGACACGCTAAACTTCTCTAGTAGTGTCCACGCCGATGGCAACCATTGAGTGGACGCCGTGTCCGTATTAAGAGAACTGAACATAGGACCAATTGCTTGCAAGGTTTAGCTGGGGAACATAAACCACTATACATAGTATCCATTTTAACTGGTCCACCATTGGGATCTCAGAAACTACATAATGTGCAGCAAACTTTAAATGGGGAACTTCATCTACTTTTTTTAGACTGTAAAAAAAAAAAAATCAAAACTTAAATATTTAACCGCCATTTTGCAATATGGTGACCAAATTTAAAATATCTAACAGAAACCCCTACTTTTTATATTGTTTTTAGTTAACATGCATAATTTTATGACGTTTTTATTCCTTGCACTTTTCTGATAAACCTCATTGTTTCCTAGATATAAGCTGTTAAATTTTGTAAAAACAACAACAAATTCGTCAGCAATTTGCTGGGTAAAGACAAATTTCCCATATTTTTGTTTAGCAATTAAAGTTGCAAATAAAGTTGTAAGTCATTTTCATCAATATTTGCTAAATAAAACTATGGGAAATTTGTCTTTACCCAGCATATTACTGACTATTTGTTGTTGTTGTTTTTATTTAACATTTGACAGATTATATCTTGGAAAAAGAATGTTAATCAAAAAAATATCGAATATTTAAGTTTTTATTTCATTTTTATATAGTCTTAAAAATTTAGATAAAGTTTCCCATTTCAAGTTTGCTGTACATTTTGTAGTTTCTGAGATCCCAATGGTGCCTCAGTTAAAAGGACACCCTGTATATTATGGATAGGATACCATGGATAGTATATATTATAGTATACCATAGTATAATATGGTATATTATATCATATGGTAGAATATCATATATTATAACACTTGTCCGTCATCATTTGAACTAAAAAAGTATATAATTTCAATATTACACTTTATCCATGTCCTGTGATTATGTTTTTGTTCGTGTTACGCTCTAAACACTATTATTTGAATGCGATATAATAACCCAACAATATAGTAACCATTGTTACATATAAGAATTATTTGTTTCCAAAATATGCTTTTTTATTACTAAATATATTAATTAATATTATTTGTTCCCTGACTCTGTTTGTTACTATTCATCTGACCTCTTGTAATTGTAAAACTATTTATTTTAAATATGAGTATTAATATTTGCTGTAAATTTACATTAAATATTAGTATATTACATTAAACAACATATGAAGTATTATAAAATACAAAATAATTATGTGCATTACTTATGTAATAAAATTAGATTACAACAGAATTTAAATGTTGCTGTCCCATTATATAAATGTAATATACAGTACAAGTAAACGTCACACAACACAAATTTATTACAATATAAGTACAAGATGCACAAATATATTAAAATACAAGTACAAAATGCACAAAAGAAATTAATTTCTTTTGTGAATCCCTCTGGTCTGAGGAAGGTGAGTGTAGTTCACCGAAATCGATCACCATAATAATTGTGCATTTTGTACTTGTATTGTAATATTTGTGCATTTTGTGCTTATATTGTAATAAATTTGTGTTGTGTGACGTTTACTTGTACTGCATATGTACCAACACGTATTATACTAATTAAAAAACTAAATGTAATATGTATTGCACCTGAAATAGCCTTTGGGCAAGAGAGATAAGTACAAAACACCGTCATAAGGTTACGAATTCTGAGCTTTTATAGCAGATGAATACATTTAAAAAATGAAAATTCATATCAATTAGTAAGTTGGAGGGGGTTATGAAAGCCTCCCTAAGCTTGAAAGCCAGTTGAATATTGAAATACGTTGTAATTTTTTTAGTTGAAAATGAACAGAGTTAAAATTGATAGAGATAAAAAGTTAAAGAAAAGGTTTTTATCAGTCATCTTAAAGTATTTTGTCTCAAGTTTATCACAATGATAAAATCATTATTACTATAGTAATAAAAGCTATTTAAATAGACCTTTCTTAAAATATTTTTTCAACTAAATATGTACTGCTTGCATTGTGTTATTACTCTAAAAGTTACCATCATTTAATTTGACAGAGATAAAATAAAACATACAAATATTAACAGAAGAAATAAAAAAATTCTGTTAAGGTTTAAAATACACATGTATGCAATTGGTTGCGAAGATCCAATCCAATCTTTAGATGAGATGTACAGCATGAGTTTGGACCAAGTGACATACCTTCATAAATATGCCAGTAGCTAAGCTGAAATATTCTGGATCGACTCTTGGTTCTGATGAATGTTGAATGAAATGTGACATGCTCGACTGACTCGAGACCCACCGATGTTGAACTCCACCACAAACTTTGAGACATTTTACATCAACTGTAATACATTGCTGTACATAATTTTCGTAGATTACATGTGATTACATTTTCTTTCAAATTTAAGTTCGCCATATTTTATAAAGTATACAGGGTGGAAAAAATATGGAAACGCTTTCACAATGTTTATATGACTTCACTTTTAAAAGTTAAATCTTGTACATGATCATGGTTACAAAGAACATTAGCAACATTTCATGCTTTCAGGGGGATGGTCCATGAGGTAATGAATGAAAATCCGCAACGTTAGTCTAAGTCGAATTTGGCATCAAATGTAAGGTATATTCAAGAGAAATCAATTGCCGCAAACCGAACTTCGAATGGTTTATCCTTTCTAGAGTAACAGTAATTTTAATTTCAAAGTAAGTAATTTGAACAATATTATTTCTATGCTATTATAAGTTTTAAGTAAATTATTCTGATCAAAAGTTATACTTTATAAATCACAATTATTAAATTTAATATAAATTATCTAAGTGTTTATGGAAAAAATAAAGTTGTTGTTCATTTTCACCCTGTATATCTACAAATGAAGTTGTAATATTTATAAGGAGGGTTAATCTACTTTTCAATCTTACTCTACCAATTCCTCTTAGACTGTTGATCTGTGCGGGGACCTTATCAGACAGTGAGGAGACCTTATCAGACAGAGTGAGGGGACCTTATCAGACAGAGTGAGGAGACCTTATCAGAAAGAGTGAGGGGACCTTAATATAATAAATGTCACTTAGATAACTTATCACTGCCTTTAAAGACAGCGAATGTCACGTTGTGGAGTGATGTTGTAGCTTAATTCAGGTGATTTGTTTGTACTGTCACTGTATCCAGGATAGAGAAAAAAACATTAAAATAATAAACATCACTTACGAACGTTATTTTGATTTTTGTAATACACGTTTGTGGATGGCTATACAAATGGTTCGTAAATAAGGAATATAAGTGCTCTCTTTTTTAAAAATCTTTTTAACAAGGCAATAATAACCTCTTTAACACCAATCTATTGGAATTTCTTTCCGGAAATGTTAATGTCATAACAAGAAATTAAAAAGTTATTTTAAACTTAAGTAACATCCATTTCCACCATGCGATTTTCAAAATAGTAACTGATTATTACGTAACAAAACAGGTTAGCTTAGGTTACGGTAGGATTTTTTTTTTTTTTTTATAATGGTAGGTTATATTAGTTTGTTTAAACTAACCTACCTTTTTTAATATCTCATTATTTTTCTCAGTAAGAAATTGATTTCACATTCCAATTTAGGTGGAAAAATAGACACTACTATTATTAACGTAATATACCCCTTCTACTTTGGAACTGTGTAGAGATGACTCAGTCCTCTTAATACCGAGACGGCGTCTACTGAATGGTTGCCATCGACGTGGACTCTACAAGAGAGGTCTGCGGTGTTCGTGTTGGGTGGTAATCAGGGTCTGGATGTTGTTTAGGAAAAATAACTGTGAATTAGGTTGGTCATTAGCTGAAAATCAGACCACGTGGTTCGAAACTCACGTAAAACTTAGGCCTTTAGTTACTCTGGTTGTTGGGCTATTAATGAATAGCTCTTTCTGAGAAATTGTCGATCATAATTAGTAACAATGACTATACTCGTGACATTCATTCCCCCCTCATATTCACCCAATATATATACAATCGGCAGATGACTAATGAATATATTCATATTCATTTATTTATTCTTAAGATAAATAAGTTTATTTATTTGCCACTTGCTAACCTAGTTGTTAGCACTTCTGCTTCATATGCAGAGGATCACGGGTTCAAATCCCGGTAGGTCCATTAAAATTTGACAAGGGGGTTTGGACTGTTGTCCCTCAACAATATTATAATACAATGTTAAAAAATGCCACTGACGTAGACAGTAAGAATATAAAAATAATAAAAAATATATAAAATAAATATGCTGATCATCAAGATATGGGTGAATATGAATTTCGAATGAGTGTCATTGTCAGAAGCCTAGCCTGGCCATACCTTAGAAAGCGTCATTAATTAATGTCCCAATGGCAACTGAACAGCTGGTAGATATCATGTGACACCATTAAACATATTTTGTTTAAGTAGATTTATTTCAAGTTTAATAAAAGCAAAACTATTATGAATAGTAATAGTTCTGTTATAATAATTATGAAGATCAAAATAGCGTATGGTCTAATAATAATAGAAACAGTATATAGAATAAGGCATTTAAGATGAATCAAAACACTACTCTCGTATTCCGTCATAAGCAAACGGCACGTAACTGACAGACGGAAATTGAGATAATTCTTGGTTCTATATATGTGGTCTAAGTCAAATCGAACATTCCTTAAATACAATTTAACTAATTTTATTAAACTGAAATTAAAGAAAATCAATTTTCAATCTATCGTAGACTTATAGACCTACTTTTCTAAACAACCAAATATCACTGGTTGCAATACAAGTTAAATTTACAATGTTCTTAATACAATTTCCTTGGGAAATAGCGAGTAAAGTTTTATTTGCCATTACACACTACCCTAGTTCAGTGCAGTGGAAACTTTCCACTCGTATGTTCGAGAATATTCATGTCCTTGTTTCAAACACCAACTTTGTGAGCACATTCAGGAAGCCTGAGGGAACTCTTTGAGCACTTTGTCTCAAACAGCGCCTTTTCCCAATTCCGAAATCTGGATTTCCGTCCTTTGAAGAGTGCAGTAAAAACAGTGGGTCAGATTTATTTAGCAGGCATTGTTTATTTAAAAAAGCATTGTATAAATAATTCATTATTCGCCGATCGTAGAGATATGGGCGAATATGAAAGGAAATAAGTGTGATGAGTGTATTACTAGCCCAATTAGCAAGGACATCCAATCGAACTACATCTTTATGTGGAATCCGAACCACGTAGTATTGGTCTGATTTTCAGCTGACAAGTCACATACTCAGTTCCGTTCCCAAACACAACATCCGGACCCTGATTACTACCACAGTCTTATTCACCGTACACGTATACCTCCTCCGTACGTGTATGGATATGTCAATACCCTTGTACACGTATATTCAATACCACCGTACACGTATGGGTGAGTGGGTGGGTCAATACTACCGAACACGTATGAGCGGGCGAGTGGGTCAAAACCTCCTCCGTACGTGTATGGGTGGGTGGGTTCGTCAATACCACCGTACATGTATGGATGTGCGGGGGGGGGCAACTCCCTCTATCTGATCGTAGAAAGTATTTTCTCTTTTTCTTCTGCCTGTTCTGCAGGAGCATAGCATTGCACTGTTGTTATATTCCTTTTTTTTTCTTAATCTGAGCTACTATTATTCTTTCAGATACGGGTTTCCAGTCTATCACCCACTGTACAGTTTAATGCCACCGTACGTGTATGGTAGGGCGGGTGGGTTAATGCCACCGTACGTTAAAACAAATTTTTTTCTAACAATCTTCGAAGCGCCTGTGATATTTGTGATACAATACCCGCAATACATGTCTGTACCTGAATCACGGTTCAGCGCCGTCACATATTGTAAATACGATCATACACAAGAAAGAAACAAGTGGTCTGTCATATTAAATTAATACAGTGGTTTATTTATAATTGTATAGTTTTATAAATGTGGATTGATAGGCAAATACAACTAATAAAGGGGCTAACTATAAACTGTACTACGGAAAGCCGTCTAATACCCTTTTGTTGTGTGTATTTCAATGTTGGAGCTGTGAAATGCCGGTCAGTACATTAGAAGGGTGAGCCAGACTGAACATAAAATAGCGACACTTAAACATTGGCGACAAGCACGACGCTACTAGCGCTCTTAGTGGCAGGAGCAGAGAAGCGCGTACTTCTGCACTTTTTACATCCACTGTTGTTATTGGTAAATGTCAATTGACTGGTGATTAATTGACTGTCGTGACAATATTTATATGGTTATTATTCCGCTTCTTTGCAAGACACAATGCAATACAACGGTAATCTGGTGTAATTGTATGCTTCCGCTACTACGAGCGCTAGTGTCGCTACTGTACGTTATTGTACTGAGACAAGACAGACTTCTCTAGTAGTGTTCACATCGATGGCAACCCTGTGTCAATACTAATAGGTATTAACTAACGTAAATTACATAACATTATATATCTAGTTTATTGTACCTATTTAAAATTAGTTTTAATTTATTTGGTTGATTTTATACCCGTCCGCTTCGCCGGTCATAATATTGAGTTTCATTGTATCGAAATGAGCAGCAAGCTTTCAGATTAGACTGTATCCAATTTAGAACAGCTGATGTTATGTATAGTTTAAAACTGTACTCAATTATTTTTAATTTAAATAATTTAACACACCACAATATTATTCAATTTGTTTTTATTTAGCAGCTGTTAAACTAATTAATTAATTAATTAATGCAGCTCCATTAGAATACCATGGGGATTTTGGAGTCTAGTTTTTGCAAGGAATGGTGATCAGACTGACATATATGTGCATGTTATTTATTGAATTTCATCTGGCATCTAGTGGGGGAGATGCCTAACTATTATCAATAACACAAAGTTCCCCTTAGACGAGTCCATCTTTGTTTTGTAGCCTAGTTAGACCACCAGTCTGAGATAATGCAAACTTATTCTATTGTATAGCCTAGTTGTTAAGTCCAGGATACCAGATCATACGTCAGCTGAAATTAATTTAATATTAGATCCAAAGTTATTTTTCTTTTATGTGAACTTTTCTCCATCTTTCAAATGCTTTTAGAAATTTATACAGAAATTTATCAATTTGGTTTGGGAATAACATTACCGAATTACATTTTGTATACCATATTCCTGACTTTGTCATTTTAAATAAATGATATTTGATATTATATATGTTTTATGTGTATTCAGGAAGTTACTATTTTAGCAAGGTTTCTAATTTCATTTCACACTGTTTCGTTGCGCCAAACAATGAATAAACCTGTTAAATGAAATTAATATGATAAAATAAAAGTATGTTGGTCAAAATCTTACATCACCGTTTTTCAAAATAGTAAACAGCAAATCTTAAATTGAAGACCACATTTTCTTTATCGTAAACCAATGTCTACTTAACTTAAAAAACAAACTGCCATGCAAACAGTAAAGAACTCAACAAAAGGAGGGTTTTAACCATGCAAACAGTCTTTGTTAAGCACCGGTCACTTTTAGCCCTTATGTATCTAGTCAAATATTTGCGACAAACATAGAACATTTGCATCTTAAGTTCCTAGTGATATAATATTTCGAAAAAGATATCCATTAATATTCATTAGTACGCCGATCGTCAGGGTATGTATGAATATGAGGAGTGAACGAGTGTAGTCATTGTTACTAACTAATGTCGACTGTCCCTTAGAAAAAGCTATTTATTAATAGCCTAATAGCTAGGGCAAAAAAGGGTCCTACAGCTTTAAGTAGAATCCGAACCACGTAGTGTTGGTCTTGATTTTCAGCTCTCTGACAAGTTTAACTCTTAGTTCTCTTCCCTTCACAGGATACGAACCTTGACTACATCAACACTTATCTAGTAGTGCCCACGTCGATGGCAACCATTGAGCGGACGCTATTGATTGACTTACCACTCACATAAAAATATTTATTGATCGACTGTGTTCAGTGTGTTTGTATAAATTTGGAACAGCTTTACCTGTGAGGTAGCAATTTTTCACACAATAAGGAAGTCATTCACGGTGGTAGTTCAAGTAGCTGATTTTTTCACTCAATCCTTAGTAAATCCTTAGTAATAGAATATCAAGCCTTTTTTTATCTTATATCAAAACGACTGAGACTCTGAAGAATCTGGAGAGACCGTTTTGTGGCAAAAGTGCTTCTTTATCAATTTCACGCAATAAGAACGATTCAAACATGTCCTATCACGATTTGTTCAGGTTACTACCACTATTTCATACTAAAGGTAGGTTACAAAATTGCCATAAAAGGAACGATATAGCCATCTATTAGTAGAGGATGCAATGTAAATTTTTATTTATTTCGAATATGAGGGGCGAATGAGTTTGATGAGTTTTAATGAACAAGTATAGTCATTGTTACTATCTGAGTTAGACTTAACTCAGAAAGGACTATTTATTAATGGCCCAATAGCCAGGGCAACTATGGGACCTACAGCTTTACGTGGAATCCGAACCACGTAGTGTTGGTCTGATTTTCAGCTAACTGAAAAGTTTGACACTCATCATCCCTACACCACATCTGATCCTTGACTACCATCCAACATGGACACCCCAGACGTTTTTTATTAATGACAACAGCCAATTCATACATGCATAATACAAAAAGATAGCAAAATGAATAATACAGTTCACAGTAGAAAAGCAACCGGATTTACAGATAGCAGTAGTAAAAAAATATCTTAACGTTAGAAATACTAAATATAAATAAACCATATATTGGAAAAAACAAATAACAACTGCACTTAAAGTAGCATAATTATCACAGCTATCAAGAAACAGGAATAATATAGGCCCTATATAAATTTGAAAAGTAAATCTACCAAACACTTATTTAACTAAGAAAAATAACGTTACATTAAATATATTTAGAAGTGCAACAATAAATATGATACTAAAGTAATAAATGAAGAACAAAGAATAATAAGTGCTATAACAAGAATCATGCAATCCATAAAAATATCATAAGATAAATAAGAAAGTTATAATAAATATTTAAACAAAGTAGTTAATAATAGTAACGATAGCAAGCAATATAAAAAATACCATATAAGAAAACTATGTAAATAACTCATAATAATAACGACAATATAACTAATACTTAACACCATTAATAAATAAAAACAAACATATACAAAAGTACACATATACAAATGTATAATTTATAATAGTTTACACATGATCTGCAATGTCGTTGAGCACTCTGTTGAGACATCAAGCCTCGTGTGGTTGAGACCTCAAAGGCCCGCCTTTTGTTTTTTTGGCGGCTATCGCAGAAAAAAATCACACTCCGGAGCGAGTCGGTTCTCCAGTCGTACCAATCTTGCTAAGAGACTATTTAAGTCAAAATTTTACGAGTGGTGCTTGCGACTTAGAAGATCACGAGATCTGGTGTTTATTGGGACTTTAAAGTATATTTCAGCCAGGAGATCCGAGCATTGCATGCGGCTGTTCACAATCTTCCAAAGTAAGAGTACGTCAGCCACGGCAAGAGGGGGAAGATTTAGATCTACGGAAAGTATTTCCACGGGAACCTCCGTATATCTATAGTCAAACCTGACTCCAAGCAGACGAATGAAGCGTCGTTGCAGAACCTCTAGTCTAGACTTGGCACCAATAGCATAAGGAGACCACACTTGGCTAGCATACTCCACAAGTTGTCTCACCAGAGAGCAATAGAGAGTGCGGAGAGCAGTAGGATTGCTGTTACCTCTGGAGAATCTCGTTAAAAATCCAAGCATCTTGTTTGCCTGTTTTAATATATCATCAATGTGCCCAGAAAATCCCAATTCACTGTCGAAGCGGACTCCCAAATCCTATATGCTCTGACGTCTTGGAATGTGAGAGTTAGAGATTTTAGAGTTGGTGATTTGGATCTATGAAAAGTAATTGCAGAGCACTTGCTAGGGTTTACCAACATATTGTCACTTTTACACCAATCCTCTTTTGCAAATAGGCTATCTTGAAGTTTTTGAAAATCGTCGGGTTATGCAATTTCAGTGTAAACTTCAGATCGTCGACAAATTGTAAGGCGCTGACACTAACTACCTTCAGGAGATCATTGACAAAGAAACTGAAAAGGCAAGGACCCAGTAAGGAGCCTTGTGGTACCCCTGAAGACGGTTTAAACTTGGCAGAAGTATAAGAGTCAATTTTAACAAAAAGAGAGTGATCAGAAAGATATCTGGATATCCAAGCCAATAAGGCTACACCATAGCACTTTAACTTTGACAGAAGGATGGAATGGTCCACTTTATCGAAGGCCTTGGCCATGTCAATGTAAACCGCATCGACTTGCTTGTTCTTACGAAAGGTGGTCAGAACATACTTTTGGAAGAGCAGGAGATTAGATACTGTGGATTTACCTCGAACAAAGCCATTTTGAAAAGGGTGGATTATCTTTATTTATTTTTATTTATTTATTTATTTTATTTTCATGCTCCAATACAGGTAATAGACCCAATTGGAGGCATTGAGGCAGTTCATACAGTTATACATTATTCTTTCTTGTGGGAGGTTTACAGCATAATCACCCAACTAAACCAATATCTATATAAAGTCTTATCACTAGGCAACAAATATAAATTCTAACAATTAATTAAAACAAACAACTATATCAATATAATAAATAGTACGATGAGAAAAAATGTACATACAATAATGATATAGGCTTTTAAAAGCACAATAGAAGGCAAATAACAAACTTTTTTGCGGAAAATAAATTATGTAATTAATAGGACTTGAAAAACGTTAGACATTTACATTTAAAAGCTTTAACTGTATCCAGAAATTTGTCTATTTCGATCCCCGCTGAAAGCATCGAATTATAATCCCTCATCATCCGGAAAAGAGGCAAGGATGCATTAGCAACAGTGCGAACATTTGGCAGTAGAAATAGCTGTTTGTTCCTGGTACCAAAGTTTGGCACTTTGGTCACCTTCGTCATGAATGGATTAAACCTGTCCACTATGAAACCCTCAAACACCTTACCTATGACAGGAAGAATAGTGATTGGGCGATAGTTCTGTATATTGCAAGGGTAATTGGATTTATGAAGGGGAGTGATGTAACCACTTTTAGAGCTCCAGGGAAGACGCCATTTTCAAGTGATTCATGAAAGAGAATTTTTAAAGGCTCCGCAAGGAGAGAGCGGCAGTAACGAATCACAGAAGGGGGAATGTTGTCAAGCCCAGCTCCTCTTGTAGTGGTGAGACTTCTCTAATTAATTGAGTTCTCGATGGAAATACAATTTAAACCTGGACTAAAGTAAGTCATTAACAATTACTACAACATAAACAAGACTCTCAATAGACAAGTTCTGTTTACAAATATTTTATAATAAAAACAAAAATGTATTTAATACTGTTGTGGTCCAACAGGGTCCTAGATAAACAAGGCGATTCCACTTCTGGCTACTAATTTCTCTTTTTATTTACACGCTCTAAATCACTATATTACACACTATAAAGTATTTACTAACTTAAATTATTACTTAAACAATATTTCGACTCTTAAATTAATCACTAATATTTACAAAAATGTTTATTACTTATCACACTGTTCACCTGATGTCTGATACTTCTCGGTATACTGTTACTGCACTGTCAAAATTAAACTATGTCACTTTACTGTCACTGTCACATTCACTGGGGCTGACTCTGTAGACTTACTGACTCACTGATTGACTAACTGACTGACTCTTCACTGACTAGATCGGCCGAAAGGTTTCTTTATATGATCCAGAGGTCTAAGCCTAGAAGATTCTGGAACTAGCGATGGTGATCATGGAAGTGGAATCTAGAACTTTTCGACTCCAATTAAGGAAGGACCTCGATTCACCTAAAGGCAAATTATCTGCCATTCTAGTCCAGTTACCCTCGCAGGAAGGGGCGCGATGACTCTGGACTCATCGGTGCCGATGTTGACTTCCGTGATCCGTAATATTATTTTTTTTTTTTAGCTTGGCAAAAAGCCATAATTTTATAAACATGAATCAATGTTTTAGATGAAAAATATAAAACTGCAATTCCTTGTGTTCATTGATGAAGTAAGAACAACAACTTACCAACAACAACTTAAGAGATGATACAATTCCAAACGAAATCCAGTGTTGATAAACTGCACAACGTGAATAAACATATTATGACGTCGATTTAATATTGATACTGCATTTTTTAGCCTGGAATAAATAATTAATTGTATATGGTTTTATATATCATTTATAAATTGTATAAGAATTATAATTGAGAAACAAAACCAACAGGTTACATTCCTGATTAACTGATTTTAGAATATTAATTTCAATAAACACGCCTCCAACTAACATTACGTAAATGTTAAAAAAACGTTTAAAACTACACTGCATATTAACCAAAGTTATATACATAGTTATATTATATAAACAGACATGAATATTTTTTTGTTTATTCTTAAAACACCGATCGTAAATTTATGGGTGAATATGGGTTTAGAACGAGTGTGATAAGTGTAGATGTGCGAATGTAGTCATTTTCACTGTTAAGGCCGAGTAATCCTTTAAAAGTACTATTAATTAACAGCCGGTGACAAATGAACAGCCGGTTCTATTTTTTTTTTTTTTTTTTTTTTTTTTTTTTAACTTCACTCACCAGTTGACATGAGCCTACAGGCCTGTGCGTCAACTTTATTCAACGAGTGAAGTACCGACTGTTGGTTCAGTAGGGATTCGAACCTTGGACCTTAACCTCAGCAGTCCGAAGCCTTATCCACTGAGCCACCACTGGCAGTGTACGTTGGTTATCAGCTGTACCTCTGTCTCCTTCAGTGGCCTCACCTGCCCCCCCTCCCCAATTCTACAAAAGTACATTACTCCCTTACTCATAGTAAACTAGCAATTTTCAGCCAAAGATAATTATCTCAAATTTTAATTCTACATCTATACAGGTATCATTTATAAAAAAAACTATTGTAACTTCCAAAACAGTTTTTTGTTATACTTTACGTTAAAATAATTATTTCCTTCTTTCCAATTCTCAACATTTTAATTTATTGCACGGTTTCTTAATGAGTTGTGTACCTAGAAAGGTGAAAGTAGCTGCTACTTTTGGTAGCCATATCTCCATAATTCTTTTTCCATTTTTCCTTCAGCTCATTTTTAACTATAAGAATACTTACACTTTTAATCACAATTTTCAAAAATAATGTTTGAACCTTGATTTAATGTAAATTTGTACTGATTTCATTCAGTGGATTGCAAATGTAGGCTTTAAATATAGTTGAATTAATAAGTGTATACTTTATTATTATATAAATTTTGTCAAATTTGTTTACTGGGTTATTTTTAATGAATATTTGTTCATAAAGGATTTTTCAATTCCGTAGTTTGAATTTTCCAAGAATAGATTAAATTTTAGACAATATTTAAGGTCATTCTGGCGGTGACGTGAGAGAGCGTCGTCTAGTCTTCAGCCGGTGTTTAAAAGATGCAATTACCTTGCACACGCTGTTTGAAAATATTAATTGACTTCTACGATAAATAATTGAGCTGTGCAGATCGTTTGTTCTCCTTTACGTCTTTAAACGTTCTCCTTATTTTTAATCCAATCATACACTGGCAAAGAAAGTAACTCAAATTATACTTAAATTGTAAATTGCAGTAAAAAAGTAACAAAACTAGACAACTGAGTTTGGTTTACATATTGAAAACGATGGCTTGACATAAACGGGTATATTATATTTATTTGAAAACGCAACTTGGCCAGAGAACATGCAGTGGCCGAGTGGTCTAAGGCGTCAGGTCAGGTAATTAGAAAGCGGAGGTTCGAGTCGTGGATTTTTTTATCGGCCTTCACCATGTACTGTACTGGTCCTCCCCCTTACTCTGTCTAAATAAATTCTCCATGCAGATTGTCTGTCTATGTGGAATGGGTAGAGAAAGGTTAAAGAAGAGATCAGCTCACCTGAAAAAAAATTATCTAAAATATTAGTCCTAGTTTGTTTCAATAATGGTAAACTAACTTCAAATTAAACAAATGTTTTTAAAGTAGGCCTAACGTAGTATTTACTAACGATAAATACATTTGAACCGTCAACTGTTCTATATTGGCCTGTAAAAATAGAAGAGGTATATCTGGCCAAGACTAGCCAGATACTTTTACTCTGTATAATATAGTTTCTTATTTTCAACATTTTTTAAATATTACTATTTATATATTGTCTTAATTTAGGTGCTTTACATTTTATTAAAAAAGTTATCCTTAGTAACATGAATTTTGCCTGCTCAGCAAAGCAACGAATAACAATTTGTAGAGAATATTTTTAATTTTACCTACTTAATTTAATCTATTAATTTAACATTTATTATAAAACGTGTATTTTAATTTTAATATTGTAAGATAAAGAATGCTGAGTTATGTTTCTAGACAAAATTCAAGTATTAACAATGGCTATAAAAATATTCAAAATTCTTTAATTTAAAACATTTTCCTGTACACTTAACATATTATTTAGTGGTTGTAGAATATCATTATTTATATTATGTATGAATAATACAAAACCATTTTTGCATATGTAGTTAAATTGTTTAATCTACTGTACAGATAAACAATTAAAACTGGTTTTGCTCCATTTTTTAATCTTAAAAGTAAGATTGGGTAAATTATTTCCAAATTTTAAGATATAATAAACATGGACCTGAGGATAAAAATTTGTTTTACTGAACTTAATTTAATTCACAAAGTATGAATCTTTTTGTGCTTATGTTGTGTTAGCCTTGTGTTCATTTTTTCACGAAATTTAAGTACACATAATGTTATATGTAAAGAAATTTTCTTATAACTACGTTAAATTCTTTTATGTAATTATACAATTTAATATTTAAACGTTCTATAGTACTGCTACATTTTTCTTTTCGTGAAATAATTGTGATCAATTGCTTTGAAAACGTCCCTGGCGAATTTTTCCGCTCAAAATATATTTTTGCCTCAGTCTAGCCACAAAGGATACATTAGACTTTCAAATTCAGACGCCCCCTAACGTATCAAAGCGGTCCTGCCCAGTTACTGGTACAATATAGTAAATAACTCCTTGTTGCTTTCCCGCCACCAAAAGATGATGAAATATCTAAAAAAAATAATAAACAGTAAGGCATTTTTTAACTTCGTTCGCCAGTTCACATGGGTCTAGAGGCCTGTGCGTGAACTTTTTTCATTGAGTGAAGTACCAACCGTTGGTTCTTAAGTAGAACTTAACAACTACTGTCGGCGCAGAAATTATGTGCACCTGAGTTTAAAGGTTCTTTTTTAATAAAATAAGAAGCCAACGAAACATGTAATCCCACTATCGTTTTCCTCGTTCAATTATACGTTATAACATATGCATTTTAAAATTATATTATGAGTTTTAATAATTTTACCCTAGTTGGAACAAAAAAGTACCGGAATTTTAACTAGTTTTCACTGTAAATCAAATTTACAGGTACCGTTATTACTCAAAAACTAATTTATGTATCACACTTACATTTTAATATTTGATTTATAAAAGTTTTTTCTATAAGTTTTATACATTTTAGAATTTTAACTTTTCGAGAAAAAAAGTTCTCATCATTTACCTGAACCATTGTTTTTTTTACTTTTGGTTGTCATAAAATTAATTACTTGGCCTTGTTGTAATCCTTATGACATGTACAGTTACGATCCCTTTCATATGTGTAAGCGAATGCAGTGATTTTATATCGATTTAAATTAATTTAAAATAACTTTAAATTGATAAATATATATTTATTTAAATAAATTTAAACCCTCTGCATTTACTTACACATATAAAAGTGACGTATCGTATCTATAAATATCGCAAGGATTACAACAAGACCAAGAAATTAATTTTATGACCTCTAGAAGCCAAGAAAACAAAGTTTTATGGAATTGATAAGACATTTTTTCTCAAAGAGTTAAAATCTCATAATTTTTTTAATTTATAGAAAACATTCCTATCAATCAGATATTAAAATATAAATGCCAATACATTGATGAGTTTTTTTAGTAATAACGTTATCAATTTGATGTACAGTGAAAAATAGTTAAAATTCCTGTACTTTTTTGTTCCAACTGGGATAAAAAATATTAAAAATTATTATAATATAATTTTGAAATTTATATTTCATAACGTACATTTGAACGAGGAAACAATGGTTTGATTACATTATTTGTAGGCCTCTTAGTTCTTTGGAAAACAACCTTAAAACTTGGGTGCACATAATTTCTGCCCCGACAGTAAATAAATTGAGTACAACTAAAACAGTAACTGTTGACAAAATGTAGAAATATAATAATCAATATAGTGCGGTAAATACAACAGTAAATATTGTTTATATGGATAAATTTGTAAGATAAAGAATGTAAAATATACAAACCAAAAACTTTTTTATTAAAGGCGTTATAATTGTATATACCTTTACATCATACTTTTTTTGGAAGAAAGTTGACACATGTTGGATTAAAGTATGCTAAATTATGTGTTAAAGTTTGCCGCCGATCACTGAGGATAAGTTTTTATAAGCTTATGTAAACGTATTTCATTGCCGAATGAATTATATGGGAAAAAATAAGTGCGGCAAACCGATTTCCAAAAGGTGTATTTCTATAAAATATTTGTTAATACTTTGTCCTCTTTTAACCTGTCGGCACTGGTGGCGCAGTGCTGTAACCCAGCTACTTGGGGACAAAGTGTTTGGGAGATTGTAGGCGATAAGTTGGATGCTCGGTCCTCTTAATACCGACATGGCGTCCGCTCAGTGGTTACCATACTATTAGAGAAGTTTGGGGTGTCCATGTTGGATGGTAGTCAAGGTTCGGATGTTGTGTTGGGAAGAAAACTGAGTGTCACAACAGCTAACTGACATTAGCTGAAAATCAGACCAACACTACGTGGTTCGGATTCCACGTAAAGCTGTAGGTCCCATAGTTTCCCTGGCGATTGGGGGACCTACATTGTTACTATCCAAGTCGAACTCAGATAGTAACAATGATCACACCCATTCACTCCTCATATTCGCGTATATCTATCTCTACGATCGGCGTCTTAGAAATGAATAATGAATAATAATAATAATTAGACAAACAACTATATTTTTTTCGTTATATTTATTTACTGTTGTTTAATCATTGTAATATAGTTATTCATTGTAATGGTCAGATTCTGCAAGCTTCATAATTTAATTAATCTTAAAATTAATTTCAAGCATAAATTCTAATAATTCAATGTGTATAGTTAACTGTACTTATATTAAAGTAGTAATTAAGAGCACCAGTGATGTTGGAATATAACTATTTACAATCTACAATGTGTTTTTAAATTAATAACGAGTTAAATTCGGTAAATTATGTACTGTATACTAAATTATTAATTATTGATAACATTTATATGAACATTTTTACTTCTTCCATATGCGTTAGCATAGAGAAAGTATTGTGATCGACCAAAAAAGCTTTTTTTTTACAAGTTGGTCTAAAAATGCATTTTAGTATCCCCTGATCCCAAACAAGTGTTTTTTGAACAACCTTTTTGTGGCTGTCCATATGTGTGTCTGTCTGTGTGTATGTGCACTTTGCTGTAGACCAAACGGATGGATCGATTTGTATAAAATTTGGTATATAGGCGTAGTTTAGCCAATGTCTCCAGGCCACTTTTTACTTTTTTATTTTTATTTATTTTTTTTCGAGCAAAAAAACATACAAAAATGGAATTTTCTCAAAAACGGCTCTAAATATTTTCAGGAAAGATGTGAATTACAATTTAAAATAGTTCAGTAAAAATCGCATATTGAGTTTTAACACGGTAAAAACATTTAAACAATACAATTTTGTCAACCTTTATCCTAACGATTTTGATTAAATTTCCAGTAAAGATGCTAATTACAATTAAAAATATTTTTAATAACCACCCCACTAAGTTGGGGCTGAAGACCGAAGGCCGGAAGCCACAGCTCAAGTTGTTGAAGCTTGTTTACATAAAATATGGCTATGTAATTAATTGAACATCCATTTTTCTTTTAAAATATGACACAAAGAGAAAGGGAGAAAGTTAGTGTAAGTTACCTACTATTTATTTACTTTTTTGCCAGAAATGTTAATTTACTGGTATATTAGAATTAATGTTGAGAAGGTTTCTCTTACTGAAAAACTATATCATTTCTACATAACAATTATAATAATTATTTTTACTATAATTATTGTTGTATTTTAACACAGTACTTATAATTTAGTAACTTTTATTGTCTCTTGGGTTTAGTTTCATCAGGACCCTGCTCAATTTGCCTCTTCAAATTATTATACACTGAGGCCCTAAATCCTAAAGTAGCGGGAAGTTCAATGGAGATATTCGGAGGACTAAAGTTGGTGCACATCCATCAGACTTCCATGTGGGAAATGTCCTGGCTACTTGAGATGGATTGCTCCTTCCTTTCCTGGGAAATCCTTCTGACGTTAAACTGGCCCAATAAGCGTTAAAGGTCAACCTTTTTATTACTCTCGCTTTTATAACTCTTCTCACAAAAAATATTTTCAATTAATAGTCCATAATTTGTTAAACGACTAGAGAACTAGTAAGTTTGATTTGGTTTTTATAAACATCACGTAGTGTTTAAATGTCACAAATACGTATAGCTATAGCATTTTGTATTATTTTATGTAGAAATAAAGGGTGATTATTTTAATCAGATTTATTTTACACGTATAAAAATATATAACTAAGTAAATAGTTTACATGGTTAGTTAGCATTACATATCTTGGTTCATTCAATAACTAAGAAGAATTTTGTTGTCAGAATGTAGAACATAGAATGTAATTTTGTATAAGAAACAATTTTAATAATAATTTAAAAATAAAAAAAATTAAGCCACGATCAACAATCATTTTACATCTTGATTGTAAAATAACGTAAAATACATGCATGTCACGTAATTTCTCTCGGTTATTGGACTACGCATTTATAATTGGTTTAAGTTCATCTTGGGTAGTAACAAAGACTACACTCTTTCATTTACTCTAATCACAATAATACATAGCCAAAATGTAACCACATCATAAAAATCAGATTCTTAATAAAAATAACTTATTTTATCTCACTGACAAAATATATTTACATGAAAAATAGTAATGTTTGTTTCAAATGTAATCGAAAATTTCAGTACAAAAGTAAGCCTACAATGCAGTTTGTATGTACGTTTTTAATTGGTTTGCACAAACTTGATTCATCAAATGAATATTTAAAATGTTTAACTTGTTCCTGTGTATAACAATATATTGCATTGGTTTTACATTTGGATATTAAAAATCGTGTTTTGGCTCACCCCCTTGCTCGCCAATCAGCTGTTACAGCACTGACAGGTGTCGCTAGTGAAACTTGACACACCAGCTGGTCTAACATTTGACAACCTTCTTTTAAAGATAAGGGGAAATATTCATAAGTTTTGAGTGATAGCTATAGCACTGAGGAATATAGCTAGCTATAGCACTGAAAATTCCAAATTTCATGAGTGTGAAAAAGTTTTGAAATGCATTATACTATATATTTGTATACAACAGATTAAGCATTTAAACATAACACATCAATGCTAAATAAGAAATGTACTTTTAAAAGCAACTATTCACATTAGGGGTTAGACCAAAAGGAGTTCGAAAAATACTTAAATGAAAGCTGTACCGGAAAGATGATGATTTGGAAAATACAAAGCCACAGAGCCTCCCCGTATATGAACAAAGTTCCAGCGAATCCTCGGTCTACCTGCAAACATTTACTTAAAATCGTTGCTTTTGATTGCTTGAGTTTTTACACTAAAATTCAATTGTTTCAAAAAAATATAGTTTTCTTTACACTTTTATTCCTGGATCAATATTTACATATTATAGCCTACACAGAAAATGTAACAGTTGTAATAATAACATTATCGGGTTCCCTCATATATGAGTCACCCTGTAACATGAATAACGATCAATGACTTATGTTGTATAAAAAATATAATATATTTAAGTAAGTTAAATGAACAAGATAAATGATACGAGGAAGTCTGGCTTTCAAACGCCTGTGCAAAGTAGGTTCTTCAATGTGGAAGGTAATAGCTCCTGGAACATTGTCTAAGTTGGCCATGAACTTACGACAACATCTTTTATTAAAAGCATCAATGGTATCGAGTGTAAATTCTTCATGCAGATGAGAGTTACTTATATACCATGGACTATTGATTATATATACCATGGACTTAACTGCAATTCTTAAAACTTTGTTTTCAAAAATGTGAATCTTTTTCAGTTTGCCGGAGGAAATGGACATTCCCCACACCGGACAAGCATACATAATTAACAGCCGAAGAGTTGTTTTATACATTAAAAATGTATATTCCGTTTTCAGAGATGATTTTCTGTTTATTTTAGGTAATAACATGGGTAGACGTGCGTATGTTTGATTAATACATTGGTACATTAATTGATTCTCCACTTTTGTGTAAGTTAACATAGTTACTGACTTTCTAATGCAATCAAGAACAAATACGATCGAATAAATTCTAAAATAAAAGTGCCTTTTGTTTGATTAAAGAACGACAAAGAATCAAAGAATGTAAACAATAACATTACAGGACGTATGAAAGATTACTAAAATTAACAATAACTACACTTAACTTTAAATAATTATAAATTCTCAGTTTCTAATCAATTGTTTTATTTTAAGGGCTTCCTATGCCCTTATGGATGAAAATATGTAAGAATTAAGACCTTATTGCACAACTACAAACAGAGGAAACATTTTGACAGCTCAACTGTTTAAATACGTCAAGAAATAAGAGAGGAGTTAGGTTGACAAAAAACTGCTTCACGTATTATATAAGATTTAACCTGTATTCATTGTTATTACTTTCAATTTATTGTCAACAGTTTTTTGTCAAATTTAATAGAAATAATATTAGTTTCTCCATATATTGAAACCAAACCTCATAAACACGAGTATTCCAAGTCATAAAATATACTTTCTCACGCGAATAAACATATTTCTATTTATAATTTTTCTCTTTGTAAAATTCCAAACATTTCGTCTGTCTTGAACAAACTTAGACACAAATAGCTTTAACAGTTTATCATTATATTTCATTATAATAGAACAAGGAGATGGGAATGAGGGGATAATAATCAGGATCAAGCTGATCATTTGGTAAACAATGGATTGATGACGTCATATAGTTGCCATGGTAACAGAACCCTGCGAGTCCGTCAGGAAACAGCTGATTGGTTTATATAATCATACAATGTCGCGGTTTATGTTTACTTATAGTAGCGGGCTTAGTAATTAGTTTTGTTTTATATTAGTAATAGTGAGTGATTACTAAATCTAAATTGATTATAGTAGAATGTTATTAAAGAATTAATTACTCACTAGTAAATGAAAAAGCAGTGAGCGTCACAACACATAAATCTAATAAATACACGTACGAAATATTCAAATACTGCAAAAATATTTTAAATGTTCAAATAAGTCGGCGACAGGTGCAGTGCTGTAACCCAGCTACTTAGTGTTGTGCAGATTATATGGTTTCAGTGCTCAGTATCCTCTTAATACCACCTAGGCTTCCACTCAATTGTTGTCATCGATTTGAACACTAATAGAGAAGACTAGGGTGTCCGTGTTGGGTAATAGTAAGGATCCAGATGTGCAAGGAAGAGAATTGAGTATTAGGCATGTCAGCTAGTTGACAATCAGACCAACACTACGTGGTTCGGGTTCCACGTAAATCTGTACGCCCATTAGTTGTTGCACTGGCTATGGGACTATTTCTAAGGAACAGTCCCTTAGTCAGTAACAATGACTACAACTACACACGCACAGACTCATATACACTCATCACACTCCTCCCCCTCACATATTCGCCCATATCTCTACGATTGACGTCTTATAATGAATAATGAAGAAGTATGACTTAATGAGTAATGAGGTTGAATAAATAGTTTTATGTAAACAGTAACCCTTTATAACCAAGTTATCTTCCAATTCATTTATCTTAGGATTAATGGGAGGCTGGGAGTTAGTTCACCTACAGTTGAACAATAATTTGCTAATTTTCTTGATTGATGTTGCAAACATCTCGTATCTTGGTTTCCCTCACAATATATAGATTTTTAATCAATTATATATAAGCCAATTCGCTTTTATTTATTTTACTTAAATTCTGTCTATCAGTTCCGCATAATGTGAACATAATTGCAAAAGAATCATTTGTTAACATTCGCTATAATATCCTTCGGTTTTTAATATTCTGTCAATATAAAGGGTAAATTGATTTCGCTCATCTTACATCGCTATTTCCTAATCGTAACAGAGTTCAAAAATGTTGTTAGTTTTTGTTTGTTGTTCAATTTGTTTGTTATTGAACTAATTTCGATCATTTCAATTTATCTAATCTAAAATATTTTATGTTACCGTACAATATTGGATAAGGAAACTAAAACAGGAAAATAATAAATTTGATACGAGTTGAAAATCTATTTATTGAATTATGTAGAGAAAATATGTTAAGAAAGAAAAAACTTTTTATGGCTCATAATATTAAGGTTTATGACGTTTTAAAAAATGATTATTAAAATGACGTTAATAATCATTTTAATATCGTTGTACTTTGTAGACACAATGCGCACTCAGTAGAGAAATTCTCTATACTGTCTTTAATGAATGTTCCGTTCCGACTTGATACGAGCGCACCGCATTTACTTCATTTCTTATTTTCCTCCACCATTACTTTTAGATAGTGACATTGTCAGTATTTTAATAATAAGCTTTATATTAAGTATGAGAGTGTAGCAGTGTTCATAAATACTGTGTCTAAGACGTTTTCTATAGACCACCAATATTCAAGGTGGTTGGTTGTTCCATTATTCTCATGCCTGAGGCACTCCGTTGACCAACACAATCACCTTTATCCTCGCCATGAATATACAATTTACGTAAATAAATTGCGAACGCTTACTTAAACATAGCACGACGCCTTGACGTCAAACAATTCCTGATGTTTGATTTTTTTTTTTTTTTTTTATTATAAGCATAAATGACTTCTTACCAAAATATTTACGACAAAATTCGTGTAAGGTAATATACAGCTACTATGAAACATTTAACCTACATTTTTTATAGTTCGATATACTTTTGCCTATGTTTCATGAAATGGCCAACCACCTGATATTATTTTGTTTGTGAAAAATCGATCTATTTAGGATCCTTTTACAATAAAACAAGTTTTTGATGTATGGTTCATCTATTTTTTTTTTTTTTTTTTTAAGTGGATTGTGTTTGCTTACAGTCCACTTACATTGCAACTTATATACATTATTGCAATCTATTTAAATTTAAATATAGCCACTTTCCTCTTTATGATCATCTTTACTTCATCCATTCTATAGATAAAATATATTCATAAACTAAAAAACACACTTTCCAATTTATTTACAACTTTTTTATTACTTTCATAATATAGCTATTAAAAAGCGCTTTTCGCGAAAAAGTAGTTTTTATTATTTTACTGTGGCGTTAATTTTGTTCTGGTAAAATATTAATAATTATTTTTTGCGTGAAAATTTCAAATTAGAAAGTACAAAAAATTTGCATCTGGAAATGTATATGAAGGAAGAGGAAGAATGTTTAAGTTCTGGAAAGTTTTTGCAAGAATCATCCATAATTTTAATTAAAAACTTTATTAATTTTGCAACGTAAAATATTATTGTACACAATTAACATAATATAACTGTATTTTTTTTTTTCAATAAATATGTAACCATAACTCATTACGTCGGTTCTTTTTACCGAATATATATATTACTCCATCATTTAAAATACTGCAACTATTTTTTTTTGATAATCGGAATACTAACAATCCAAAAACTATATACTCACTCGTTACGAAATTTCCGGAACCATTGAACATTTGTTATGATATTTGGAGGGCAGTTAGCTTCTGTATCATAGAGACCCACTAAGAAAGGATTTCTTTATTGCCAAGGGGTAGAAATAACCAACCTCCTCAATGTTTCTTTTCTTCCATAACCTTACATTGGTATTCATTTAATTTAATAAAGTATCTCAAACAGCTGATACAAAAAACGTAAACATGACACAAAAGCTTGATTAATTTAGCTTTAATTGTTGTGAAAATGTTTAAGTTCATTTTAAATGAAATTAATTTTATTTACTACTAAATCTTTTGTAATTGAACTACTTTGCATCCCCATACAGTAGACTTATAGGGGTTTCTAGACTTTGTTATCTAGCATAATAGCAGCAGTTTGTACTTTCATATCAACGTAATTGTTAGAGAAAACCGTGGGGTTAGATATATAAGATAAGTTAGTTGATATCTAAAACTTGTTTTAAAATTGTAAGATAATTTCAACGTTAGCCTTTACCTGGTCATTATAAACGTTACCAGTTCGTCCTTCAAATGTAACATCCAATCTCGTCACATTTCCAATTATCAGTTTCTGAGTGCCATAAAGGGCAGGGGAGGGGTGAATCCATCTGCACGTAATTGGGCCGGCCAATACCTCCTCCATTTATTGCAGATCTCGGACTTCAGTGGATCGTTAAATATTATTTTCTCTTTTACTTCTCTCTTATTAATTCCATTCGTAAAGTTGTTTATTTTTATTTAAATCATTTTTCAACGTCAAAAACTAAATAATTCTCATCAAGATGAGTTATTAAAATACTATCAAAATACTATAAATGTTGTAGAAATAACAACAACATTTATTACTACACTAAAAAAAAAAATCAGTACAGTTAACAATTAAATCTATAATATGTTAATGAATTATCAACTGATAATTAAAGTTGAATCGACTCTTGTTTGTAAACAACGGATGTCATATATTTACATCGCGCCGCGGCTGTTATGATTAGGTTTTTATATTGTAGAACAACTTGTATTGACGTATTTCGATTGTCACAAGCTACTTTTATTCAGGAAATTTTTAGCGATCAAAAACATATTATTTAGTGTAATAACATAACCTAACCTAACCAAAACTGCCACGGTGCGATGTACATGGTACCAAAGTACCACTAGTGATAATAAATCGATGTTTGTGTCACCAATTTTTTTGTAATATTGTTAATGAACGACCAAAAAATGTATTATCAAAGTATGAAAAGATTTGAGGTTGACTAAGAGTATTACAAAAAATATTTTTAAGACAGTAAATGTATTATCAAAGTAATGATATTATATCGTAATTGAACATTATTGTTTAATCACACATTACTCTAAGTCAATCGGTACTCAATAGTCTGATAATCTAAAAGTTGTTTAATCAATGCCGAGCGATGCAATGCTAGCCAACACTGCTACTTCAAACAGAATTTTCTTTGAGTTGCTACATGTTTTTTTTTTTTTTATCAATGAGTCTTGATAATTTGACATAATAATTTGATAATACACTAATTTGATCTAATACATTAAATTATTAAATGTAACGTCTGAATCAGAAGGGAAGTACGTATTCATTTGGGGTTCCACCCGATTTTCAGGATTTTTTAACTAGTCTATATTAACTGCACGAACAACAATCCATAAAACTTCTTCAGCGGAAATAACGAATTGTTTTACAAAAAACTTAGAAACATGTTATACTAAAACTGTGTATATAACATTATTATAATATAGTTATCCCTCCTAAACATGAATATGAAATTCATTTCTTCCTACTACAAATACAAACTAAGATACTTGGAAAAATTTTCAGGTTATGTTGGTTAGGTTAGGTTAGGTTGGTTAAGTTAGGCTAGGTTAAGTTATGTTGGTTAGGTTGGTTAGGTCAGGTTATGTTGGTTAGGTTAGGTTATGTTGGTTAGGTCAGGTTATATTGGTTAGGTTAGGTTATGTTGGTTAGTTAGGTTATGTTGATTAGGTCAGGTTATGTTGGTTAGGTTAGGTTATGTTGGGTAGGTTAGGTTATGTTGGTTAGGTTAGGTTATGTTGGTTAGGTCAGGTTA
The DNA here is from genome assembly GCA_035578905.1 of Stictocephala bisonia. Taxonomy (NCBI): domain Eukaryota; kingdom Metazoa; phylum Arthropoda; class Insecta; order Hemiptera; family Membracidae; genus Stictocephala; species Stictocephala bisonia. The sequence continues at coordinate 194,453 of JAQJVL010000469.1, read as the reverse complement.
TGTTGGTTAGGTCAGGTTATGTTGGTTAGGTTAGGTTATGTTGGTTAGGTCAGGTTATGTTGGTTAGGTTAGGTTATGTTGGTTAGTTAGGTTATGTTGATTAGGTCAGGTTATGTTGGTTAGGTTAGGTTATGTTGGTTAGTTTGGTTATGTTGGTTAGGTCAGGTTATGTTGGTTAGGTTAGGTTATGTTGGTCAGGTTATGTTAGGTTGGTTAAGTTAGGTTAGGTTGGTTAAGTTAGGCTAGGTTAGGTTATGTTGGTTAGGTCAGGTTATGTTGGTTAGGTCAGGTTATGTTATATTGGTTAAGTTAGGTTAGGTTGGTTAAGTTAGGTCAGGTTATATTGGTTAGATTAGGTTATGTTGGTTAGGTATATGGCAGTATGTATTCATATTCACTCAACATTAATTACTTACCCAACAAAACCCACATTTATGTTGAATATCTCAGCTGTTATTCGTTGTACGAATACGTAAGGTAAAAAATCTGTATTTCCACCTAATTTGTTATAGATACGTGTTCGTGGGTTTAATAATGACTGGTAGAAAACGATCATGGAAATTGGGTGGGACAGGCCTATATTCTATACAAGCTGTACCCATCCGCTGCGCCGGCCATATCAAAACGTGCAGCAAGATTTCACTTTAAAGACTTGCAAATATAAGTAATAATTCCAACAAAATCAAGAATATTCAATATTTACTTAAAGTAAATGAAACTAAATACTTTGAATTTTTAACAATAATTATTTAATCTCATATCAAATTCATAACAGCTTATGTTATAGTATAATTTACTACTGTGCACAATTCCAGAAATATTTTATTCAATTTGTTTTTATTTAAAAGCTGTTAATCAAATAAATCAATCAACTAATTAATTCCATAAGAATACTACGGGAATCTCGGAGGCCAGTGGGACGGAGTCCTGAGGTTGGAGAGGAAAATCCTTTCTTAGTGAGCCTCCAGGGGCCAAGATAAACATTTGTACAACGTTTAAACCTATGTACAACATTTCAAGTAAATTTGGACGTAGTTTTGGGGAAATCGATATGGATTTTATATATAGAGATTTACCAATAACAATAATTGAATAAAAATCAGATTTTTAACCAAAGTACGTAGTTTACAAGACAAATTAACTTAACATTAATGAATTTTCGTACGATAGAGAAAACTCATATTTTATTAAATCTAGATATACATGTGAGTTTTCAATATAATTAATTACTAGCACTAGCACGTCAAAATGATAATAATAACAATCCTACATACAAATAATCCAATATAGGACTAAAAACAGGCTGGAGAACTAATAGTGAGTCAAATATTTAACTTTTTTAGTCAATTTTGATTGTACAACCATGTATATATACTAGCATAAACATTTATTTATTATCCGATTTGATCAAATAAGACATGTAAAAATATGGTATTAGTTTAGTATTCTCATGATAATCCATGATCTTGAAAAAAAATAATATGTATTATTTGTGTTTCTCAAAATGACGCTTTTATTTTATTTATAGAGAACAATATAACGTTGTATGTCATTATCCTACGTCAAAAGTTAGTTTTTGTCACGAATATATTTTTGTTGTTATATTTCTATTCAGAAATATCTGTTCTATTTATTGTTGTTCTCAGAAAATATCCTAAAAAATGTTAAATATTTTTTACTATGATTACAATATGCACAATTTTTAAAGTAACGTTTACACAATTTGCGCACACTGACTTATGGTGTTATAAGTTTTATAATTTTTGGTATATTTTCATATATTTTACATTTTTTTGTAGCTAATAGAATGTGCTAATAAATGACATGTAGTAAAAAATTATACTAACCCCCTATTTATGGATTGTTATGTAATTTTTCACAGAAAATTTTCGTTTCCGTGGTAAGATTTGTATTTTCCACAACAAACTAAAAATATACAACTTTGTGTATGGGTACAATATGACTATTTTTCCTAAGCAACTTTTTCTTGTCAATTCAATGGTGACTTTTTAGAAATTTTACATGTACTATTTGATTACCTACAATGATCATACTGTAACTTTGCACATTTTTATCATTTTTGCGTTTTATGTAAACAAGCAATTCCAAAAAGACCCTAGTAGTTTATCTAAAATGTAACAACATATTATTATAGTGCACTAAATAATAAACAATTTGCTATCTTGTAATTATTTACAAAATGTTTAGTGCTCCTAAGGAGGGTTATAAGTTATAATTTACTTACAATATTTTTAAATGTTTTTCAATCTTTTCTATACAATAATTATTTATTATTTTTTGATTCTTTGTAAGTTTTAATGGTAGGATGTGAAAGTACATTTTTTGAGAAGAAAAATGAATTGATAAAATTTACATTTCAATTATATTTAGTATTTTTTTATTGTTTTTACAAAAAGGGCTTGTGAAGCGCCAAAAAAAGGACCTATTAGTTGGGAGTTCATTATGGGTCGTTGAACAATAAATATTTCTTCAATATTAGTGAGATGTGTTAATTTTATAATAGTGTTAAGGGTGTATTATTGAAAGGGTGGTGGTAAAACTCGATGACTTCTTAAAGAAACCACACATGTTACAAAGTAACACTACTAAAAAATAACTCAATTCATATTTCGTTCAGTATTTCATTGTAGTAGTAAATAAATTGTGTGTAGTAAGTTTATAGTAGTGAAAAAAAACAGTTCCTTTTTTTAGTACACGTATATACTTTTTTGTACATTAGTAATAAGCTAGTTAGTCTTCGTAAACTATGCTGGTAGTTAACATGACAATAGCTGTGTGTTTTGTCTAACGAAGTGCCTGGGGCCGACATAACATAGGATATGTTCCTCCTCACTGTATACAATGGCTGGATTTAACTTACCAAAAAAGGAGATTTAAAACATTTTGGTGAGAAGTACTTTAAAATTATTAAACTAAAAGACAGTAGAAATGGATAAGTCAAACTGAAAAAAATTGTCAGGAAAATAGAAAAAAACTTTGTAAATACGTAGAAGATTTGATATTAAAAATAATTATGATTCTAATCAGCAGAGAGACTTTTGAAATTTCAGACATAATTAACACATCAAAAATTGACATCAACAAAACAAAATATTAGGAATAAACATTATTAGTTTGTTGGTCTTTGAATACTGAGACGTTTTTGTGACAGTAAAAAATATACAATAATTTCGTAAATTTTTTAAGGAACCATTTTTTATGTTTTAGTACTTTATGCAATATATGAAATTAAATGTTTAAATTGGTAAAATTTGGTAAAAAGATGGACGAAACTCGCAGTAAAAATTAGTAATCCCGAATGATTTATCTTATATTTAATTTGTTGTTAGTCTCGATTTTTAATCAACCTTCTATTGATAAAATAATAAAATATTCTATTTTCAAATAAAAGTATACGTGTAAGATTGTAAATTGAAAATGATTAATCATCATTTTTCTCCGAAGCTTATAGTCCATATTTGCTTTTTTGCTGGCGTGCCTGCTCAGTAATTAAGAAAGCTTCACACTGCGGAGTTTTAGATCCAAGGTTTGAATCTTCAACACGTCTAATAAAGTTTACGAACATACGTGAATGGGCAAGTAAAATTAAAAAGAAAAATATTCAAATATATTGTGAGGAGAGGCAGAAATGACATTTGTCAAAAAATGTCTACATGTAAGTAATAAATCATGTGTGTTTAAATTGCTAATGCTACATTTTTTACTTGAAATCTTTATTCAAAACACAATTATTTTCGAGTCTGTTCTGTTAATTCACTACCACTACTTTGGTTAGGTTATGTTAGGTTTAGTTATGTTATGTTAGGTTTGTTTAGGTTATGTTAGGTTTGGTTATGTTATGTTAGGTTTGGTTAGGTTATGATAGGTTTGGTTAGTTTATGTTAGGTTTAGTTATGTTATGTTAGGTTTGGTTTGGTTATGTTAGATTTGGTTAGGTTATGTTAGGTTTGGTTAGGTTATGTTAGGTTTGGTTAGGTTATGTTAGGTTTAGTTATGTTATGGTAGGTTTGGTTAGGTTGTTAGGTTTAGTTATGTTATGTTAGGTTTAGTTATGTTATGTTAGGTTTAGTTATGTTATGTTAGGTTTGGTTTGGTTATGTTAGATTTGGTTAGGTTATGTTAGGTTTGGTTAGGTTATGTTAGGTTTGGTTAGGTTGTGTTAGGTTTAGTTATGTTATGTTAGGTTGGTTTGTTATTTTAGGTTAACCTACGTTATAGTTATGTTAGTGAACTAATAGAAAAGATCCTTATTTTCCGTACCATTGAAGCCATGAACTTTACATTTTGTTGCATAAATAGTATGGATTAGTATAGTTAGTAAAGTGATATTTAATACATATTTTATAACGTTGATGAGAATTATCTGTGAACTTAAGCGTTAAGACTTTGCTTTCAGAAATAGGTGCCTTTATGAGGCGAAGATATGAGAGTAGAATGAAGAGAAAATAATATTTTACGATCCACTGAGGTCCGAGAGATGCAATAAATGGAGGAGGTATTGGCCGGCCCAATTACGTGCTGATTGATTCACCCCTCCCCCACCCTTTATGGTACTCAGAAACTAATAATTGGAAATGTGACGAGATTGGATGTTGCATTTGAAGGACCAACTGGCAACGTTTATAATGACCAGGTGAAGTCTATCTTTGAAATTATCTTACAATTTTTAGCTATCTATTTATTGGGAAAGAAATGTTTTGTTCATTCTTATACTATCAAACCCAAACAGTAAAGAAAACGTTAAAAACTATCAAACTTTCTAATTGTTAAGTCAAAAATTAGCCAAATTTTCCAATAGTTTTCCTACTAATGTAACACTCAAATATTATTTTGAAAATAAATTGAACTAACTAGGGAAGCAAATTGCATAGTGTATTGCCAACAAGTTACGATATTTTTAGAAAAATGACTTTCTTACGGATCAACCACAATATATTAAAATGACACAAATGGATAACTATATATCCGCAATATGTCTGTATAAATGATCGTCTGTGTGAGTTCTTCACGAGGTTTACCTACTTTAGAAAGTATCTCGAAAGAATGGGGACTATCAGGTCTTCTTGGTGGGCTTTAAAGCACATTGTGATATAGTTATAATTATGTTTATCATACGTTCTTTGGGTGTTTGCGTTTCGCCGAGGAAAGAAATCAGCTTCCCTCTATTATCGGTGCCGTTTCGCCGAGGAAAGAAATCGGCTTGCCTCTATTATCGGTACCGTTTCGCCGAGGAAAGAAATCGGCTTGCCTCTATTATCGGTACCGTTTCGCCGAGGAAAGAAATCGGCCTGCCTCTATTATCGGTACCGTTTCGCCAGATGCCGTTATTAAGGCGACGATCTACGACGCAAGGACGCGTGGAACACAGTTTTTGAGTTTTTTACGTGGCCCTGCGCAAAAACGCGAAGAGAGTTGCCTGACTGACCCTCAATATTAGAGAAGTAAGACACACGGACAGGCATGAAGTCATTCGAGAGGATTCCGACCGGGATCCCCGCAGACTGTAGGGGGTACATAAACGCATTCCCCTACGTAAAAAAATTAATATATATATATTGGTTGTTTGCTTTTACTGGTTTTTTATGCAGACGTTCCAAAAACGGGTGTATATATTGCACACATTATACAGGGTGTCCATCTTCGACTATCGCATATTTTAAATGATTGTTTGTCATGTTAATAGAAGCAAATAATTGCATATAATATGTGTCCAGAATTAATAATTGATAATATCTGCTATTTTTCTTGATTATAATTCAGTCTGTGTGTCTGTATGTGTTTTACAAAAATTTGAATAACTCAAAAACCGTTTTACATACATTATTTAATGTGGAATGAAATTTAACCTTAAAATTACATATTTACGTATAAAGGCTAAATTTTTAAAATTATTGGTTTAAAAATGGTCTAAAAATTTCAATTTCAAATATCAAAATGACTACACATAATTCCTAAAAACGTCAAAATACCAAATTTGTAGACTACATTACACAAAATCCAAAGATATGTATATTTAAAAGAACGGGTTATAAATAACAGGAGAAACGTATCTTTTGTGTCTGAAAGCATTGCCATCTGTGTACTCTATTAAACCCGTGTGACAATGCTTTCAGTCACAAAAAATTAAGTATTCTCTGTTATTTATCACGCGATCTTGTAAATTGACATATCGTTGGATTTTGTGAAATGTAGGTAGTTGTATACAAATGTGGTATTTAGACGTTTTTGGGTAAAATGTGAAGTTATGTTTTTTATTTTTTTATTTTTTATTTAAATATTGCCAGAATAGCTTCAAACTGATTGTCCTCACTCGTCTCTCATAACGGTTGTCGCGGCCATTGGTAGTTGCACAGTATCACAACTTTGCCAATAATAAGCAAACAAATCCATCAATAGGCTGTAAATATAAAATATTTAATATTACAAACTAAAATGTGTTTATCTTATATATCTACTATTTTTGTCTGACTAACTAAAACGAGGTAAAAATTAGGTGAAAATTAGGTAAACAAAATTTTGGTGAAATCTGCCCACTTATGAAAATAAAATAATTATTATATAAATATAAAATATTCATAAAATAATTTAATACGATTACAATTTTCAAAATAATATCTAAATATTCTTTGAAAGTCTGTTTTTTTTTACATTTTCGTCCTAAAACCATGCTAAGTGTCTTTTAAGATAAAATCAGTGATTTTGCGAGTGTAAAAAAGTAAGAAATAATCATTAAAAGGAGAGCCGGTGGACGAATGGGATTAGATGTCAGGGCTTTGAGTCTGAGTTATTGATAGCCCAGGCTCGAACCCTGGCACTGACTGTTAGTTTTATCAGTAATATTCACCTTGTACTTACTCTACAGTGTCTAACTATATTTACAGGTTCTCCCCCTTACTTTGTCTGGTAAGTTCCCCGCACAGATCAATAGTATAGGGTAAGTTTAAAAAACAGGCTCTACAAAAAAAAGTGAAAAATATGTCTTAATTTCAATGTTCAAGTTTTTAGCTTGTCGGCGTGTGCCTGTGAGTGCGTGTCTATAGTATATACGTATAGGCTCGTTACAGTAAACTTCCACGTTATTACGTACAGTGATGATCTTGTATTATATTTAATAACCTTTAAGAAAATATTAATAATTTTTAGTCAAGCTATACAAACTCTTTTCAGTTATAAAGTTACTATCTATATTTATAAAAGCCACAAATATAGATATTTATAAAAACCTTTATAAATATCTAAATATATTTAAATAGATATTTAAAAAAGGTTTCTGAGGAACAGTTGAACTCAGTTAGTAACCAGACTACACTCATCTACACTCATCCTACACTCATAAAACCATTCATATTCGCCTTAAAATACGCACAACGTTGTGTCGGCGTCTCATATGTAAGAATGTAAGAATGTAAACCACTGACTGACTTACTCACCCACTCACTCATCACAAAATCTTAAAAACCACCAAACGGATTTACACACAATTTTAAAGGAAGTTAGTTTTAGTATCGAAGGATTTTTTTCGATTCTAAGGGGTACATACAGCCGCTCAAAATTTCCTTTTTTTCTATCAGAATAACATTGGGTTGATTTTAGTAAAATAATAACAGCTGTTTTGTAAATAAATAAACATGTTTATTTTGACATTATCCTATTGATGCATTAAGAGTTTAATCTTCAGCTGTTAAACAAACAAACAAATGAATTGATCACGTTTGAAATAGGCTAAGTAAAACAATTGTGTATTTATACTAATAAATAGGTAGCAACGCAAATAGTATGAACGAAATACTCTAAATGAATTTAATATTGTGCTTTTGAAGTTATACTTCTTTGCGCCCGTTAGACACTTTGGGATGGGATGTTGGTCGAGAAACCGCGTCACGCTGAAAAGTAAGAACAAATTTTTAAGAACTATCGATTAATCGATTGTTAATCGAAGAAATTTAATCGAAGAAATTACTGATAATGATAATATAGGTTTATAATATAATAATGAAGTCACGTATAATATATTGAAGATAAATATATTGAATAATATTGAAAAATGTCTTATATTTCATTTATATATCCTGTCTGTTTGTGTGCGTGAGTGGGTGTATGAGAATGGCCAAAGAAGTATAACTTCCACCGTGTGGTCCGACGCACACCCAATTTTTATGTTATTAATTGTGTTTAACTACTTATAAAAATATTAATGTAGTAATAAATAGTAAGAGTAAAAGAAATAATAATGTAAAATATCATTACAGTAAATTTAATGTAATTTAATCAGTACATTTAAACTCTTACTAATTACTTAATTACAATTTCATTAAAGTCAAACTTACATAATACGATTCCAAAGTTGTTTTATTTAAAAGAATTTTTCTTCTTCTTCTCATATACTTCTTTTTTTAACTTTCTTATATACATTTTTAGATATCAAAAGTGGTGTAAGTAAACTGGACTTTATTCAACTGAATTTCTACTAAGAGTAAACAAATTTATAAGTTTAAAATCAACTAATAACTTCCTTAAACATCATATATCTTTAATTTGGATTTCGCAATCCGTCGTCATCACACAAGAATAGCTAACCGACCTGACAATGTAGTCAACCAAGCAGCTGTGTGTTGGTAAAGATAAAAGAAGCTTTGTTACCAAGGCAACTATTGTGACGTCGTCAACCCATTGTTGAGCCACTGCCACACTGAACCACCATCGCATTTTGATCCCGGTCATTTTCTGATTAACTTTCTCTTACTTTGTTCAGTTTTGTTACAGTGTCTGTCTTGATTGATTTTTTGGAAACTGTGGCACATTTTGGAATCTCTGAACATTTAATTATTTATTTCAAATTTTATCAATGCTTTATTACAGCGTAAACATTCCAATTACAGTAAAACATTAATAATATACAAACATATATAAAAAATCAACTATAGATTCCAGGTACATAGAAACTTTCATTTAATTCAAAGAGTTACCTTTGCAGCAGAAAACAGTTTTTTAGATGAATAAAGAAGAATAGCAGATGATTTAGAGTAAGGAATGAAAACTGGTCTTGTTGCTAAACTAAAATAAGCAAAAAAAAAGCATAACTCAAAATTAATACCAAAGTAAAACAAGCCATAAATAATTATCAACGTAACAAATATTCAACAGTAAACACATAAATACTAATTCAATAACGAGGCAAGACAAATTAAATTCATATACATGGTCATTCTTAAAGTCCCCCCTCTCCTAAAGCATATTCCACAAGTGAAAATAGTGAAAAAAATATGTAAACATATATCCTAAAACACTGTTATCAATTTACAGGTAGGAAACGTTTTCAGCATAATTTTTTAGTAAATATTAAAATAAAGTCATACTGATCTTCTAAAAATGCAAAATAATCGAATTATTTATCGTGTATTTTGACTAGTAAAAGCTACTAAAATTAGTTTCAGAACTGTACCTGTAGTACTTTTTGAGTAATTCAGGTTTCATTGGTAGAAATTGGGGCAAAAACCTAAATTTTTTTAGACTTGTTAAACATGTAATTCTTATTTTTTTATAAAGTACAAGTAAACGTCACACAACACAAATTTATTACAATATAAGCACAAAATGCACAAATATATTAAAATACAAGTACAAAATGCACAAATATTATGGTGATCGATTTCGGTGAACGACGCTCACCTTCCTCAGACCGGAGGGATTCATAAAAGAATTGAAAATGGTGTTCAACAACTCAATTTATAGGCCTATGATCACGTGACCACATTGGCTGGAATCGTAAAAGTGGTGGCTGCAGTGATATTATTTGTTATTCCCTATTGGCTGTTCTTTTAGTCGTTGAAAATACATTATTAAAAACTATTTCGGAATCAAAATTAACCTATTCATTCAATAATTTATCAGGATCCTTACATTTTTCTTTAAAAATACATAACTCTTCCCAAGCATTCATAATACGACCCTTCTTACAAACTTTTAGAATATCTACAGTACATTTTCATCTATTTAATTCAAACTGTGGGTACAATTCAGAAGGGGTGTTTAGCTACATTAGATCTTTCGGGTTTCTTTTTTCTTTTTCTTTTTTTAGTACAAAGATCCCCCTTTCAATTAATAAACGTTTATTAAATAATTTTAATTAATTTTCGTAGTACTGTACAAACTGGTGGTTAATTTTATTCCCTATGTTACATTTTTTTATTATAGAGGGAATCGTGACAAAGAATACGCCGTCGAATGACTTCCGGTATTTTCATATTAAATATTATAACGAAATAACGCGGTTAGCAATAACTTGTATGTATTATTAGTTTTTTTTATGTACTAAATGTTACTAATTTACGTTTGTACTAAATTTACTGTTTGATTCATGAACAAAAAGGATGCACATACAATATTATTTGAGAGAACTTGGAGTAGGCTTATTATTTGGTTGACTTTAGTGCCCCTCTCCATACTTAGATTGTGTAGGCTGGATGGGTGTTTATCCTAATTCAATTAAGCATCTTCTTTTTTCATTGTGTTTACTATAAAATAGTAAACATACATTTATATCTTCATTCTAATATTAATTTGGCAATGGTAGTCGAGGTTCTGATGTTGTGTAGGGAAGAGAACTGAGTGTCAGGCTTGTTAGTTAGCTGAACGTCAGACCAATACTACGTTGTTCGGATTCAATGTAAATCTGTAGGTCTCTTAGTTGCCCTGACTATTAGGCTCATAATAAATAGCTCTTTCTAAAGAAACAGTTGACCTTAGTTAGAAAGTATTCATGATCATTTTCGAGTTATATATTATTATTATTATGTTGTTGTTGTGTATATTTCAATAGTGGAAAGTGGTATAATTAATGCACAAATTTTGACAAGACTAATGCATGTAACATGTTGATTTTGGTCGAATAAAAGAGTTATTGAGTTATAGAAACAATAACTATACTCACTCTGCACTCATTGGCACCTCATATTCGGCGCTGTTTACGATTGGCGTCTTACAAATGAATAATGAATAATAATGCATTAATATATTCATTAACTATACTTAATATTTATTTATTTATTTATTTACCAATGGTTACACCATTTACAATAGTTTACAATATTAATTTTATTTATAGAATTGGTACAGGATGGCACAGCAAGATATAACTTGGTACAAGCTAAAACATGAGTATTAGTTTAAAATTGCTAATATTTTAAATATTAGTCAGTAAATATCCTATGAGGGGAAGGATGGTTTACGTTTCGTAAAACATATTAAATCTCTTTTCAACTTATACCAAGCAAAACATGTAACATCATATTCTTGATTAAGAAACATTCTTATTTAAATAAATGGTTAACACGTTATTTTGTCATGTAAACAAATTGCAAACAACACTCTGTTAATGATCAGTTGAGTAGGTAGAACGAACCAACCGTAGAACCCCCTGAAATCTCTAACAATTTGATAATGACGATAACAATAAATTGTAACAATAAAAATATTTACTAACAACTTTCAGAATAACTAGTATATTAAAACAAACCTTGATTATAATATAAATTTTAAACAATACCAATTAATATGAAACTACCAGCCGGTTTAGTGGCTCAGTTGATAAGGCTCAGGATAGATGTTCCAAGGTTCGAATCCCCAACTGAGCCAAGCGTTTAATACTTCACTAGTTGAATAAAGTTCCCACATAGGCCTGCAAAGAGCTATGAGAGCTGGCAAGAAAAGTTAAAAAATATATACAAAAATATGAAATATAATTGATTTACAAGCAAAATAATATTTTAAATTTGAAAATTAAGTCAATGAGCTGTTTTAGATTTTTTAATAGTTGATTCAGTCGTGTATACATAATGAGTTAATGATTCATATGTATATGACAGTTTCCTGGTTACTCTATGGAGCGTGATCGTGACGTCACGATGTTGCCATGACAACGCCAGCCTCCAGCCACGGCCTGCCTTATTGTGTTGCCATTATGCACAAGCTCGTTATTATGTTACCAGGTCAAGAACATCCTCATTAGAAAGGGTAATTAATTCAACCCTTTTCTTATTCTGAACAATAGTACTCAGTTAAAATGAAACCTTAGACGTTATTATATGATCTTATCAATTCTGTATTACATATTTAACAAAAATATTTAATCTATGTAACTTCATTATGTTAATTAAATTATGTTTCAACTACGTATTGACTTTAATACTGCTTATTAAATGTTCTTGGGTAGTTTTTCCCCTCCCCTAACACACAGAAAAACCTCACAAAAAGAAACTCTGTATTCATTAGGTGCCTATTATTGGGCCTTCCCACACCGAAACGAAACCTAACAAATATGTAAGGTTCTATTTAATATAGAAATTAGTTATATTTCTGGGCCTATAACCTACAGACATTTCACAAAAAGCTATACATGCAATAAAACTTTATTTTTTCAACAACAACAAAAAATCCATCCAATATACTAAACTACAATCCCAATTTTATCACAATCACCTACTGATATTTTAGCAAAATATAACTGAAGGCTCTGTAAAGATAAGTCTCATGCAGTCTTTGATTTTGTCAGTATTTCACTACTGTTACCCTGGTTACGGCAACAGTGTTCCGAAGGAGGACGCTCAGAAAATTCAAATTATACAGAACGCAGCGATCCGTTTTGTATGTTCCCTAAGGTGTTTTGATCATGTATCCTCCTGTCGGGATGTTACCCATGGATTCCGTTTGCAGGGTATTGACCAATGCATGACGCAGAAGGTCTTGGGCCTCAGAGAGCCACAGTACTTGTGTGACAGGTTGTTGCCTAGAGACCAGGTCTCCCAGCGCAGCACCCGCCATGACAACCAGCTTCATTTCCGAAGGGTCAGACTTGAGTTGGTGAGGAAAAGTTATTCATATTTTGGACCAAAAATGTTCAACGACCTTCCCGAGAACCTCAAAAATCTGTCTAGTCTTAATTTTAAGCTTAATTTGAAAAATATCTTTGGGACAAATAGTTAAATTTCGTTACACGTTTTGTTTGCTAGATATATTATTTTTAGTTTTAATTAGTCTTAGAAATACTACTGACATTGAGTTGTTTTGTAAACCAGTATAAACTGAAATCCGCTCGCAATAAAAGGCATTTTTATTTATTTTATTTAGATGTCACCAATCATCACATGATCGAAACATATTAAAATCAACAGAACTCTAAATCAGTGGTTCTCAACCTGGGGGGCGCGCCCCCCTGGGGGGGCGTGAGATAATTTCAGGCTGTAAATGATAAAATAATAACTATATAGAGTTATTTAACTGTATAATAGTGTCTCTTCATAAATCTCATTTACTATGAATAAAATTCATAGTAAATATATTTTTAATACTTTTGAAAAATGTAACACTTTAATATAAATAAAATTAAAAGTCATAAAAACAGAATCTGTAATTACAAACAGTTTATTGAAAAAAATTGTATCCTGATGGCAATAGATAGATGTTGGAGAAATATTTTTAACAAAGTCAGTATAAACAAAAGTCTTTTATAAACTTACAAAGTGTAAATCGCAAATTAAAAATACATATTATAATCAAAGACCAGCAATTAATTGGTTTTGCTTGGATGTTCCAAAAATAACCTTTGATCGAGTATTTTACATACCGTCTTTTTGATGGGTGGTAAATTAGTAGATTTGCGATATAATTCCAAACTTAGTATACAATTGGTTTTGTGTTAATAGCTCTTATATTAATCTGATTATAAAATAATAATAAAATCTTGTGTTTGAAGAAGACAGAGCAGAAATTAAGCATTATTTATATAACTAAGAACTAAAGCTTCCGGTAACAACCGCGTAAATGTGTTATTTACAATATTTGCATCACCAAAACGTTTCGCCCATGCTGTTACCGGAAGCTTTAGTAATAACACCAACCATTTAAGCCTATGATATAAGGTTATTCGTATATTGCTTCTTCCGTTATTGTTTATACTTAAAAAATTATTCATTGATAACATGTCTTAAAAATAATATCGTACACTTAACTGTTACAAGCAATGCATGTGACATTTCAAATTAAACTCAAAGTGACAACTTGTTTTTACGAATTATATCTGAGGAACTACATGAGGCTGTTAAAACACGAATTTAGGAACTATTTGGTCACGCCTTTTAAAGGTATTTACAAGCTTTTGCATCTTATAATTGATTACTTGTATGGGAATTCTCTTAGTTTGTATTTAAAAAATGGAGTTGTTCTCTTGTTATTACATAAAAAATATATTTTAATTAAAATAATTTTAACTTTAAGAAATTAAAAATATTTTGTATTCACAAAAAAGTGATTTTTCAAATAATTATACTTTACGTCGATTTAATTAAACAACAATAAATGTTTAAAGTATTCTTATATTTAAACCACAAAAATTTAATATTGAGAAAGGTTTATTCAAGATTATGGAAATTCAAACCCTAAACTTAAAATTTCTAAACTTTGATTTAACTATTTACAAATCTATACATTTATTTTTAAAACACGAGAAAGGAGATTATTTAATTTACAAATTTATAATACTTCAATAATACATTATTAAAAAAATAAATAAACAAAAATTACCGAGAATCCGTTAAATTGTTTAATAGCAATAATAAAACTAAGTACAGAAAATATTATTTTTATATTTCATGGGATTTTATACATATTTTATTTATTTATTTATCTACGGTTAACACCATTTTTTAACATAATGAATAGTATACAGCTTTGACAGTTTCAAGATAGTTGTAAAGAAAACTTTTGCAATGAAATAATGAATAACATAAGTTTAAGATGATAATTATAGTACAATGCGAAAGAATAAATTTTAACTACACTCAAATCCAAAATAATCAGAGAAGAAAAAATTGACAGCATTAACAATACAAATACAGTAGACAATATAAATACAAAAATAAATAACATAAGGTAATACAGTGGTAAATATCTTGACCAGTTACAGAATTAAAAATCATAATGTAAACATGATTGATGATAAATATAATACATAGAAGGAAATTTGGAACCCACTCGGACCAACAGTACTGAGAGAAAAACAAGCTGACCGCATTAACAATTCAAATAAAATTTGCAATACAAATGACAAAAGTAATACAATAATAAACATCTTAACAAATAACAATATTAAATATATTAAGTAAGTAACAATACCAATAAATATACCACACTCAGACTACAACAAATAAATATAAGTATTAACAATAATCAAAGATATAACAAACATAAATAATATAACAGACATATAAAGACAACACCTCTGATGATCTGTCATAATATTAACAGTGTTGCTATTAAAATAATATAATATGGTACAAGGAGAAGACTAATCTATAAATATGAAAGGAAGAAAATAATGTAATACTAAAACACAGCACACAGCACCCACCTATAAACAAAAAGTCAGAGACTGAAGATAAACATCAAGCTAAGAATGGGGCAGGAGAATATTGTACAGCTTCCTTCTGAAACACTGGAGGCTTAAACCACAGAAAAAGTCAACCTGGTTAGAGGCTTCATTCTACTACTAGAACTTAAAGTATAAATTTAACAAAACATTTTAATATGACCTCAATTATATTTGTTAAATATTTATGGAACAGTTATAAAACTATAGTTATAGTAATAATAGGTACCTAATGATCACTTTGAAATAAGAGATTTGTTTGATCAGAAGTAGCGTGGTGGCTCAGTGTCTAAGGCTTCGGAAAGCAGGGCAAGGTCCAAGGTTCGAATCCCCAACTGAGCTGATAGTCGGTACTTGACTCTAGAATAAAGTTCACGTACAGGCCCATGGGAACTACGAGTAGCTAGTTAGACAAAATATAAAAAACAATTAGAAGTTCATTTAATACAATACAAAATACAGTATAGCACGTTATACTTTATAAAATGCATGAAAGTAATTTTTATAGCATGAACAGCAATCAATAAAAAATTAGTTAGTGTCGTGTTTACCCTAAATTGATAATATATATATATATATATATATATATATATATATATATATATATATATATATATAGTACAGTTTATCCAGTGAATATCAAGAAGTTGTGTCCAATACCCCAAATTGTCTAAAGGTTGCCATCTGTTGTACTGTAGGCAAACCGTAACGGTATTGACAGGTCTGTCAGCAGTGAATCTTGTCAGACCAGCTGGCGTTACCCCTCCCCCTTCCCAGTATAGGACTCGATAAAAATGTCAGATTAACCTGGTCGTGAAAGTTAATAAAAATTTATAGATTGTTACATTTTATTATACATTAATAAACTAATTTTGTTTAATAAAAAACAGTTTTTTAATTCATAAACGAGCATTCGTTTTAAATTAATAAACTGCGTATTAACATATTATCATATTTAATTTCCTAAAATAAAAGAAGCAAATTAAATTATAAAATGAAAACAAGAAATCTGTAGATATAATAACTCATTCTAACTTTGACATTTAATAATTGATAAGAACATTTTTTCTTGAAAAGTCAAAACTCAGCAATTTATGATACTTATAGAAAACACACCTGGTAACCACGTATTAAAGTATTAATGTGATAAATTATCTAGTTATTTATTAATAAAGGTATAAAGTTGAAGTACATTGAAATAGCTACATGTGCAAAATGTTACACGCAGGTCATGTTCTGTCCGGCCCAATTACATACTAGCGCATCACATTCATTTGAAATATATTTGCAGATATTCTAACAAAAAGAGAGAAAACATAGCGAATGGCCTGGATTTTTGCACAGGTATTACGTATATATTGCGTATGTTTCATGCTTTCTTCTCAGGTGAACTCAGACAGAAAAGTCATTATTTTCATTAGTTTACCATTGCTTTCATTATTTTCTAAACATAACTGACCATATTATCTTCACAAACATTTCACTGCTAGGAAATATTGGTAAGTGTTATTTTGTATATTTACTATCAGTTATCTAGCTTAGCACGTTTTTTAACTGATACCGCAGGCGATTTAAAAAATGTTCCTACTTTTCCATTAGATTTTTACTTACCTATTTTTTTTCCAAAACTTGTCTTTAATTGTACTTCAATTATTTCAAACAGAAGTCTGTAACTGTTCCTAATCTCTTATTTGTTTTATAATTGTGTTTTACTAAGTTTTATCAACGTTTCATTTTTTCAAATCATTACTAATAACATGTACTAATGTATGTATTATATATTATTATATGCGGGGGGGGGGGGTTATTTATCATTTAGAATTCATCACACGCATAGGTCCTTTAGTTTATATTTGATTTTTTTCAATACTGTAATAGTGAACTTTGTTTTGTTTATTTTATTAAATAAATAAATGTTATTTTTTAAATAGCAAATAACTCTACATACTGAAAGTAATAAGCATATTTTCAGTATCAAATAAAGAGAACATTAAATTATTTTTACAAAATATGGTAAAAATAAACCAATTTGTTTACACCAACAAAAAAATAGGGACTTTTCCGTTAATTCACTACCTACCACTACTTTGGTTAGGTTATGTTGGGTTTGTTTAGGTTATGTTAGGATTAGTTATGTTATGTCAGGTTTGGTTAGGTTAAGTTAGAGTTGGTTAGGTTAAGTTAGGTTTAGTTGTGTTATGGTATGTTTGATAAGGTTGTGTTATATTAGGTTTGGTTTGGTTATGTTAGCTTTGGTTAGGTTAAGTTAGAGTTGGTTAGGTTAAGTTAGGTTTAGTTGTGTTATGTTAGGTTTGGTTAGGTTATGTTGTTGTCATTTTACCAACTATTATTCATCTCAATAATTTTCTACTTATTCTAGAATCGTACAGCTTATTTGTATACATTTTCAATTTTTTTTTAATATTCGTTTGTGAAACAAAATAAATGTAGTGACCGAGTTAATAAATCACGGTCACAATCCGGCAGTAGAGGACCCCGACAAGTAGAGAGAAGGAATGAACAAGAGCTCTCATTAGTGACCTTTGTGTTAAGGGTGGTTTTAAAGATGGCGGACTGATAGACGGGGTAGAAAAATGGCCAGTCAGACTATTTAATTGGAATTATAGTCTTTGTGTCGTTAAATTAAATTATTTAAATAAATCAATTCTGAATTAATTTGGTTTATTTTCATTATTATGATAACTGTGCGTTCGTTTTTTAATGTTAAGACACCTAACGTAGAGATAAAGGCTACTTGAGGGGCAAAAGAGATGAAATATGAACGAGTGTAGCCATTGTTACTAGCTAAGGTCACCTCCTTAGAAAGAACTATGTATTAATAGCCCAATAACCATAACTACTAAAGTACCTACAGATTTACATGGAAACTAAACCACGTAGTATTGGTCTGATGTTCACCTAACTAACAGACCAACATAACACCCTGACTACCTCATAACACGGACATCCCAGACTTTTCAAGTAGTGTCCATGTCGGACGCCTTGTTGCTGTGAAGTGGACTGAGCATAGCACCTATCGCCTTCAATCTCCGTAACACTTTGTCCCTAAGTAACTGGGTTACAGCACTGCGCCACTTGTGCTGATAGTTTAGTGTCTAATTTATTTATTTACGTTTAGTATAATTTGTAAATATGAACCTAACAAATATCTATCGTCTATAATAAATAAAGACAATGATAAAAAATTAAAGAAACATATAACATAACAACATAACATATGACATAACAAACCATAACGGAAAAAATAATTAGTAATATTATTATACAACACAACGTCATAGAAGTCAAATTTATTATAATATAAGTTAAGTAAAGAATGTACGAGTATGACGTTGTAAACCACGTTTAACTTTTCTGTTGTTTATGTTTGTTGGAATAAATTTGATTTTAGAAAAGGATGTGTTTTTGTCAAATTCCACAATGTATTTTTTTTTTTTTTTTTTTTTTAATTCAAAACTGATGTTGCCTTATTTTGATGAATATTTTATATTAAACATTAATACATGAGATCAAATTTGAAATGAAGGAAATCAGGAATGCTGTCTAATGATAGGAATCGTAATCCATCTTACACGCAATGGACGTTACTCAGCCGTGACCGGATTTCTAATGGGGGGGAGGTGACGTTTCCGGTCCTGTTACTAACTGACCGTCTTAGTTGACCGTCTTACAACTGAAGGCCTTTGGGGTGAGTTTCTATCACCTATTATCTTTTGAGTTTATTAGTTAAATACGCAAAATAAGCTGAATATGAATAATTAATAATAGAGGATTTATTTAATTTTGTTACTTACCAATATTTATTTATTTATTTTGAAATGCTACGTTACAGAAAATATTCAATTACAGTGCAACATTGATTAAATTAACAATAGTAACACGAGGTTTAATAGTGTTCATGCACAACATTGTTAATAGTCCATCTGTCTTTCAAAAACTATAATTTAGCATGCACTATATCATAAATTGCTCAACAGACAAACAACGATAAATTAACGTCGAATACAACAACAACATGCAAAATAAACAATATAAACTATAAAAAAAAGACACCATGCAGTGATATCTAAACTATGATAATAATAATAGTGGTAACATAAATATTAAGAACAGAATAAATATGATGTAAATACATTCAAAAACATACAAAGAGATGAATAAATATTACTAAAATACTATATAAATTATAAAAACTAGCAATAATAAAATAGTAACTAACAATAGTTAAAAAAAAAACCAATAGTAACAGGAAAAATGGTATTTGTGAATTTAGATCATATATTTCTGTATATTTTATATAAAATTGATTCGATTTTTTCCAGATTATGCTTTCTATTATTTAAGGTACGTAACATTTCTTAATAAGGGGCAGAATAAGGAATAATAAAGTAAACTAGAAAAGTTTTTTTTTTTAACACTTTGTCCCCAAGTAGCAGCACTTACAGCACTACGCAACTAGTGCCTACAGCACTTTGTCTCCAAATAACTGGGTTACAGCACTGCATCACTAGTGCCTGCAATATACACAGTACTTTGTAATACAAGTTTCAGAGACCATTGCAGTCCTCTATTTGTAGAAAATGAGTTAATGAATGTGTTTAATTTATATATATTTCAGTGTCTTTTAGAAATTAAGGAGAAATCTATTGCCTTACCTACTAATGGCAGTATTCATAACCATGATACTAGAAATAATGCAAATTTATTTACTACTAGATCTAGACTTGATAAGTGCCTTAAGTGTTTCCCTGTTACAGGTATTAAATTTTGTAATAGCCTGCCGTTACACATACGTGACCTTCCCAAACCACAATTTAGATGTATTGTCAAAAATTGGCTCATAAGGAATCCATTTTATAATTGTGGCGAGTTTTTTGAGGCTGTTTTCAATTCATTTGTCACCTAAGTATATTACTAGCCATTAGTTGAGAGCTCACAGAGGTATGCTACTTTTTTTTTGTGCATGGATTTTCAGTGATTGGCTTTTGACTTGCATGGTGTACCCATCTTTTGTTATGTTATTTTTTGTGCATGATTTTCTGAGTGCCTAAATTATTTTATTTTACTTACATGGTGTGCTTAGATTAAGTTTAGTTTAAAAACATTTAACAGCCTATTGTACAAGCATATATTTAATGGCCAAATAAATATCTTGAATCTTTGTCTCCAAATAACTGGATTACAGCACTGCATCACTAGTCCCTACAATCTTCACAAAACTTTGTCCCCAAGTAACAGGGTTACAGCACTGCGACACTAGTGCCTACAATCTCCACAAACCTTTGTCCCCTAATAACTGGGTTACAGCACTTTGCCACTAGTGCCTACAATCTCCACAACACTTTTTCCCGTAATAACTGGGTTAGAGCACTGCACCACTAGTGCCTACAATCTCCACAACACTTTGTCCTCTAATAACTGGCTTACAGCACTTTGCCACTAGTGCCTACACTCTCCACAACACTTTGTCCCTTAATAACTGGGTTAGAGCACTGCACCAATAGTGCCTACAATCTCCACAACACTTTGTCCCCTAATAACTGGGTTACAGCAATTTGCCACTAGTGCCTACAATCTCCACAACACTTTGTCCCTTAATAACTGGGTTAGAGCACTGCACCACTAGTGCCTACAATCTCCACAACACTTTGTCTCCTAATAACTGGGTTACAGCACGTTGCCACTAGTGCCTACAATCTCCACAACACTTTGTCCCCTAATAACTGGGTTACAGCACTTTGCCACTAGTGCCTACAATCTCCACAACACTTTGTCCCTTAATAACTGGTTTAGAGCACTGCACCACTAGTGCCTACAATCTCCACAGCACTTTGTCCCCATATACCTGGGTTACAGAACTGCGCCAATAGTGTCTATAATATACACATCACTTTGTCCCCAAGTAGCTGGATTACAGCACTGCACCACTGGTGCCTAACATCTAAATAACACTTTATCCCCAAGTAGCTGGGTTACAGCACTGCGCCACAAGTGCCTAGAATATCCACAACACTTTGTCCCTAAGTAAAGGGTTACATCACTGCACCACTAGTGCCTACAGCCTCCATTACATTTTGTCCCCAAGTAACAGGGTTACATCACTGCACTTATAGTGCATACAACCTCCACAACACTTTGTCGCAAAGTAACTATGTTACAGCACTGCGCCACTAGTGCCTACAACCTCCACAACACTTTATCCCCAAGTCACAGGGTTACAGCACTGCGCTAATAGTGCATACAACTTCCACAACACTTTGTCGCCAAGTAACTAGGTTACAGCACTGCGCCACTAGTGCCTACAACCTCCACAACACTTTGTCCCCTAGTAACAGGGTTACAGTACTGCGGCACTAGTGCCTACAACTTCCATAACACTTTGTCCCCTAGTAACAGGGTTATAGCACTGCGCCACCAGCATCTACAGCCTCCACCACACTTTGTCCCACACTAACTGGGTTACAGCACCACGGTACTACTAGTGCCTATACAACCTCCACAACACTTTGACACCAAGTAACAGGGTTACAGCACTGCGCCACTCATGCCTACAACCTCCACAACACATTGTCCCCAAGTAACAGGGTGATAACACTGCGCCACTAGTGCCTACAATCTCCACAACACTTTGCCCCTAAGTAACTGGGTTATCGCACTGCACCACTAGTGCCTACAATCTCCACAACACGTTGTCTCTAAGTAGCTGGGTTACAGCACTGCACCGAAAGTGCCTACAATCTCCACAACACTTTGTCCCAAAGTAGCTGGGTTTCAGCACTGCACCACTAGTGCCTACAATATCCACAACACTTTGTCAACAAGTAACAGAGTTTCAGCACCACACCACTAGTGCCCACAACCTGCACAAAACTGTTCCCCCAAGTAACAGGGTTACAGCACTGCGGCACTAGTGCCTACAATATCCACAACACTTTGTCAACAAGAAACAGAGTTTCAGCACCACACCACTAGTGCCGACAACCTGCACAAAACTGTTCCCCCAAGTAACAGGGTTACAGCACTGCACCACTAGTGCCTACAATATCCACAACACTTTGTCAACAAGAAACAGAGTTTCAGCACCACACCACTAGTGCCTACAACATGCAAAAAAATTTTCCCCCAAGTAACAGGGTTACAGCACTGCACTACTAGTGCCTACAACCTCCACAATACTTGGTCCCCAAAGTACCTTACTGGGTAGTGCCAACAGTTTCTAAAACATTTTGTCCCCAAGTAACTAGGTTACAGCACTGCCCCACTAGTTCCAACAGTTTCTACAACATTTTGTCCCCAAGTAACTTGGTTACAGAACTGCACTACTAGTGCATACAAACTCCACAACACTTTGTCCCCAAGTATAAGGTTATAGCATTGCACCACTAGTGCCTACAGCCTCCACAACACTTTGTCCCCTAGTAACAAGGTTATAGCACTGCACCACAAGTGCCTACAGCCTCCACAACACTTTGTCCCCTAGTAACAGGGTTATAGCACTGCGCCACTAGTGCCTACAGCCTCCACAAGACTTTGTCCCTAATTAACATGGTTACATTACTGCGCCACTACTGCCTACAACTCCACAACACTTTGGTCCCAAGTAACAGGGTTACAGCACTGGCTTACAAGTGCTACCACCTCCATTACACTTTGTCCCCAAGTAACAGGGTTACATCACTGCGCTACTAGTGCCTACAACCTCCAAACACTTTGTCCCCAAGTAACAGGTTTATAGCACTGCACCACTAGTGCCAACAAACTTCACAACACTTTGGCTCCAAGTAGCTGGGTTATAGCACTGCGCCACTAGTGCCTACAAACGTCACGGCACTTTGGCCCCAAGTAGCTGGGTTACGGCATTGCACCACTAGTGCCTACAACCTTCACAACACTTAGGCCCCAAGTACCTGGGTTACAGCACTGCGCCACTAGGGCTTAAAACCTTCACAAAACTTTGGCCCCAAGAAGCTGGGTTACGACACTGCGCCACTAGTGCCTACAACCTTCACAACACTTTGGCCCCAAGTAGCTGGGTTATAGCCCTGCACCACTAGTACCTACAAACTACACAACACTTTGGCCCCAAGTAGCTGGGTTATAGCACTGCGCCACTAATGCCTACAACCTCCACAACACTTTGTTCCCAAGTAACTGGGTTACAGCACTGCACCACTAGTGCCTACAACCTTCAAAACACTTTGTCCTTAAGTAACTGTGTTACAGAACTGCACCACTAGTGCCTACGATCTTCACAACACTTTGTCCCTAAGTAACTGTGTTACAGCACTGTGCCACTAGTTCCTACGATCTTCACAACACATTGTCCCTAGGTAACTGTGTTACAGCACTGCACCACTAGTACCTACGATCTTCACAACACTTTGTCCCTAAGTAACTGTGTTACAGCACTGTGCCACTAGTGCCTACGACCTTCACAACACTTCGTCCCTAAGTAACTGTGTTACAGCACTGTGCCACTAGTGCCTACGATCTTCACAACACTTTGTCCCTAAGTAACTGTGTTACAGCAATGCGCCACTAGTGCCTACGATCTTCACAACACTTTGTCCCTAAGTAACTGTGTTACAGCACTGTGCCACTAGTGCCTACGATCTTCACAACACATTGTCCCTAAGTAACTGTGTTACAGCACTGTGCCAGTAGTGCCTAATATCTTCACAACAATTTGTCCCTTAGTAACTGTGTTCCACCACTGTGCCACTAGTGCCTACGATCCTCACAACACTTTGTCTGTAAGTAACTGTGTTACAGTACTGCACCACTAGTGCCTACGATCTTCGCAACACTTTGTCCCTAAGTAACTGTGTTACAGCACTGTGCCACTAGTGCCTACGACCTTCACAACACTTTGTCCCTAAGTAACTGTGTTACAGCACTGCACCACTAGTACCTACGATCTTCACAACACTTTGTCCCTAAGTAACTGTGTTACAGCACTGTGCCACTAGTGCCTACGACCTTCACAACACTTTGTCCCTAAGTAACTGTGTTACAGCACTGCACTAGTACCTACGATCTTCACAACACTTTGTCCCTAAGTAACTGTGTTACAGCACTGCGCCACTAGTGCCTACGATCTTCACAACACTTTGTCCCTAAGTAATTGTGTTACAGCACTGCACCACTAGTACCTACGATCTTCACAACACTTTGTCCCTAAGTAACTGTGTTACAGCACTGTGCCACTAGTGCCTACGACCTTCACAACACTTTGTCCCTACGTAACTGTGTTACAGCCTTGTGCCACTAGTGCCTACGATCTTCACAACAATTTGTCCCTTAGTAACTGTGTTCCACCACTGTGCCACTAGTGCCTACGATCTTCACAACACTTTGTCTGTAAGTAACTGTGTTACAGCACTGCACCACTAGTTCCTACGATCTTCACAACACTTTGTCCCTAAGTAACTGTGTTACAGCACTGCACTACTAGTTCCTACGATCTTCACAACACTTTGTCCCTAAGTAACTGTGTTACAGCATTGCACCACTAGTTCCTACGACCTTCACAACACTTTGTCCCTAAGTAACTGTGTTACAGCACTGCACCACTAGTTCCTACGATCTTCACAACACTTTGTCCCTAAGTAACTGTGTTACAGCACTGCACCACTAGTTCCTACGATCTTCACAACACTTTGTCCCTAAGTAACTGTGTTACAGCACTGCACCACTAGTTCCTACGATCTTCACAACACTTTGTCCCTAAGTAACTGTGTTACAGCACTGCACCACTAGTGCCTACGACCTTCACAACACTTTGTCCCTATGTAACTGTGTTACAGCACTGAGCCACTAGTGCCTATGATCTTCACAACACTTTGTCCCTAAGTAACTGTGTTACAGAACTGTGCCATTAGTACCTACGATCTTCACAACACTTTGTCCCCAAGTAACTGGGTTACAGCACTGCGCCACTAGTACCTACGATCTTCACAACACTTTGTCCCTAAGTAACTGAGTTACAGCACTGTGCTGCTAGTGCCTACGATCTTCACAACACTTTGTCCCTCTGTACCTGTGTTACAGCACTGAGCCACTAGGGCCTATGATCTTCACAACACTTTGTCCCTAAGTAACTGTGTTACAGCACTGCACCACTAGTGCCTACGATCGTCACAACACTTTGTCCCTAAGTAACTGTGTTACAGCACTGTGCTACTAGTGCCTACAATCTCCACAGCACTCTGTCCCCAAGTAACTGGGTTACAGCACTGCGCCACTAGTACCTACGATCTTCACAACACTTTGTCCCTAAGTAACTGTGTTACAGCACTGCACCACTAGTACCTACGATCTTCACAAAACTTTGTCCCTAAGTAACTGTGTTACAGCACTGTGCTACTAGTGCCTACAATCTCCACAGCACTTTGTCCCCAAGTAACTGGGTTACAGCACTGCGCCACTAGTATCTACGATCTTCACAACACTTTGTCCCTAAGTAACTGGGTTACAGCACTGCGCCACTAGTACCTACGATCTTCACAACACTTTGTCCCTAAGTAACTGTGTTACAGCACTGTGCTACTCGTGCCTACGATCTTCACAACACTTTGTCCCTATGTAACTGTGTTACAGCACTGAGCCACTAGTGCCTACGATCTTCACAACACTTTGTCCCTAAGTAACTGTGTTACAGCACTGCACCACTAGTACCTACGATCTTCACAACACTTTGTCCCTAAGTAACTGTGTTACAGAACTGTGCCACTAGTGCCTACGATCTTCACAACACTTTGTCCCTATGTAACTGTGTTACAGCACTGAGCCACTAGTGCCTATGATCTTCACAACACTTTGTCCCTAAGTAACTGTGTTACAGAACTGTGCCATTAGTACCTACGATCTTCACAACACTTTGTCTCCAAGTAACTTGGTTACAGCACTGCGTCACTAGTACCTACGATCTTCACAACCCTTTGTCTCTAAGTAACTGTGTTACAGCACTGTGCTACTAGTGCCTACGATCTTCACAACACTTTGTCCCTATGTAACTGTGTTACAGCACTGAGTAACTAGTGCCTATGATCTTCACAACACTTTGTCCCTAAGTAACTGTGTTACAGAACTGTGCCATTAGTACCTACGATCTTCACAACACTTTGTCCCCAAGTAACTGGGTTACAGCACTGCGCCACTAGTACCTACGATCTTCACAACACTTTGTCCCTAAATAACTGTGTTACAGCACTGTGCTACTAGTGCCTACAATTTCCACAGCACTTTGTCCCCAAGTAACTGGGTTACAGCACTGCGCCACTAGTACCTACGATCTTCACAACACTTTGTCCCTAAGTAACTGTGTTACAGCACTGTGCTACTAGTACCTACGATCTTCACAACACTTTGTCCCCAAGTAACTGGGTTACAGCACTGCGCCACTAGTACCTACAATCTTCACAACACTTTGTCCCTAAGTAACTGTGTTACAGCACTGCACCACTAGTACCTACGATCTTCACAACACTTTGTCCCTAAGTAACTGTGTTACAGCACTGTGCTACTAGTGCCTACAATCTTCACAACACTTTGTCCCCAAGTAACTGTGTTACAGCACTGTGCTACT
Source organism: Stictocephala bisonia (assembly GCA_035578905.1). Lineage (NCBI taxonomy): Eukaryota > Metazoa > Arthropoda > Insecta > Hemiptera > Membracidae > Stictocephala > Stictocephala bisonia. Next base: position 167,403 of record JAQJVL010000469.1, on the reverse strand, counting down.
AGTGCCTACAATCTTCACAACACTTTGTCCCTATGTAACTGTGTTACAGCACTGAGCCACTAGTGCCTATGATCTTCACAACACTTTGTCCCTAAGTAACTGTGTTACAGAACTGTGCCATTAGTACCTACGATCTTCACAACACTTTGTCCCCAAGTAACTGGGTTACAGCACTGCGCCACTAGTACCTACGATCTTCACAACACTTTGTCCCTAAATAACTGTGTTACAGCACTGTGCTACTAGTGCCTACAATTTCCACAGCACTTTGTCCCCAAGTAACTGGGTTACAGCACTGCGCCACTAGTACCTACGATCTTCACAACACTTTGTCCCTAAGTAACTGTGTTACAGCACTGTGCTACTAGTACCTACGATCTTCACAACACTTTGTCCCCAAGTAACTGGGTTACAGAACTGCGCCAATAGTGTCTATAATATACACATCACTTTGTCCCCAAGTAGCTGGATTACAGCACTGCACCACTGGTGCCTAACATCTAAATAACACTTTATCCCCAAGTAGCTGGGTTACAGCACTGCGCCACAAGTGCCTAGAATATCCACAACACTTTGTCCCTAAGTAAAGGGTTACATCACTGCACCACTAGTGCCTACAGCCTCCATTACATTTGTCCCCAAGTAACAGGGTTACATCACTGCACTTATAGTGCATACAACGTCCACAACACTTTGTCGCCAAGTAACTATGTTACAGCACTGCGCCACTAGTGCCTACAACCTCCACAACACTTTATCCCCAAGTCACAGGGTTACAGCACTGCGCTAATAGTGCATACAACCTCCACAACACTTTGTCGCCAAGTAACTAGGTTACAGCACTGCGCCACTAGTGCCTACAACCTCCACAACACTTTATCCCCAAGTCACAGGGTTACAGCACTGCGCTAATAGTGCATACAACTTCCACAACACTTTGTCCCCTAGTAACAGGGTTATAGCACTGCGCCACCAGCATCTACAGCCTCCACCACACTTTGTCCCACACTAACTGGGTTACAGCACCACGGTACTAATAGTGCCTATACAACCTCCACAACACTTTGACACCAAGTAACAGGGTTACAGCACTGCGCCACTCATGCCTACAACCTCCACAACACATTGTCCCCAAGTAACAGGGTGATAACACTGCGCCACTAGTGCCTACAATCTCCACAACACTTTGCCCCTAAGTAACTGGGTTATCGCACTGCACCACTAGTGCCTACAATCTCCACAACACGTTGTCTCTAAGTAGCTGGGTTACAGCACTGCACCGAAAGTGCCTACAATCTCCACAACACTTTGTCCCAAAGTAGCTGGGTTTCAGCACTGCACCACTAGTGCCTACAATATCCACAACACTTTGTCAACAAGTAACAGAGTTTCAGCACCACACCACTAGTGCCCACAACCTGCACAAAACTGTTCCCCCAAGTAACAGGGTTACAGCACTGCGGCACTAGTGCCTACAATATCCACAACACTTTGTCAACAAGAAACAGAGTTTCAGCACCACACCACTAGTGCCGACAACCTGCACAAAACTGTTCCCCCAAGTAACAGGGTTACAGCACTGCACCACTAGTGCCTACAATATCCACAACACTTTGTCAACAAGAAACAGAGTTTCAGCACCACACCACTAGTGCCTACAACATGCAAAAAAATTTTCCCCCAAGTAACAGGGTTACAGCACTGCACTACTAGTGCCTACAACCTCCACAATACTTGGTCCCCAAAGTACCTTACTGGGTAGTGCCAACAGTTTCTAAAACATTTTGTCCCCAAGTAACTAGGTTACAGCACTGCCCCACTAGTTCCAACAGTTTCTACAACATTTTGTCCCCAAGTAACTTGGTTACAGAACTGCACTACTAGTGCATACAAACTCCACAACACTTTGTCCCCAAGTATAAGGTTATAGCATTGCACCACTAGTGCCTACAGCCTCCACAACACTTTGTCCCCTAGTAACAAGGTTATAGCACTGCACCACAAGTGCCTACAGCCTCCACAACACTTTGTCCCCTAGTAACAGGGTTATAGCACTGCGCCACTAGTGCCTACAGCCTCCACAAGACTTTGTCCCTAATTAACATGGTTACATTACTGCGCCACTACTGCCTACAACTCCACAACACTTTGGTCCCAAGTAACAGGGTTACAGCACTGGCTTACAAGTGCTACCACCTCCATTACACTTTGTCCCCAAGTAACAGGGTTACATCACTGCGCTACTAGTGCCTACAACCTCCAAACACTTTGTCCCCAAGTAACAGGTTTATAGCACTGCACCACTAGTGCCAACAAACTTCACAACACTTTGGCTCCAAGTAGCTGGGTTATAGCACTGCGCCACTAGTGCCTACAAACGTCACGGCACTTTGGCCCCAAGTAGCTGGGTTACGGCATTGCACCACTAGTGCCTACAACCTTCACAACACTTAGGCCCCAAGTACCTGGGTTACAGCACTGCGCCACTAGGGCTTAAAACCTTCACAAAACTTTGGCCCCAAGAAGCTGGGTTACGACACTGCGCCACTAGTGCCTACAACCTTCACAACACTTTGGCCCCAAGTAGCTGGGTTATAGCCCTGCACCACTAGTACCTACAAACTACACAACACTTTGGCCCCAAGTAGCTGGGTTATAGCACTGCGCCACTAATGCCTACAACCTCCACAACACTTTGTTCCCAAGTAACTGGGTTACAGCACTGCACCACTAGTGCCTACAACCTTCAAAACACTTTGTCCTTAAGTAACTGTGTTACAGAACTGCACCACTAGTGCCTACGATCTTCACAACACTTTGTCCCTAAGTAACTGTGTTACAGCACTGTGCCACTAGTTCCTACGATCTTCACAACACATTGTCCCTAGGTAACTGTGTTACAGCACTGCACCACTAGTACCTACGATCTTCACAACACTTTGTCCCGAAGTAACTGTGTTACAGCACTGTGCCACTAGTGCCTACGACCTTCACAACACTTCGTCCCTAAGTAACTGTGTTACAGCACTGTGCCACTAGTGCCTACGATCTTCACAACACTTTGTCCCTAAGTAACTGTGTTACAGCAATGCGCCACTAGTGCCTACGATCTTCACAACACTTTGTCTCTAAGTAACTGTGTTACAGCACTGTGCCACTAGTGCCTACGACCTTTACAACACATTGTCCCTAAGTAACTGTGTTACAGCACTGTGCCAGTAGTGCCTAATATCTTCACAACAATTTGTCCCTTAGTAACTGTGTTCCACCACTGTGCCACTAGTGCCTACGATCCTCACAACACTTTGTCTGTAAGTAACTGTGTTACAGTACTGCACCACTAGTGCCTACGATCTTCGCAACACTTTGTCCCTAAGTAACTGTGTTACAGCACTGTGCCACTAGTGCCTACGACCTTCACAACACTTTGTCCCTAAGTAACTGTGTTACAGCACTGCACCACTAGTACCTACGATCTTCACAACACTTTGTCCCTAAGTAACTGTGTTACAGCACTGTGCCACTAGTGCCTACGACCTTCACAACACTTTGTCCCTAAGTAACTGTGTTACAGCACTGCACTAGTACCTACGATCTTCACAACACTTTGTCCCTAAGTAACTGTGTTACAGCACTGCGCCACTAGTGCCTACGATCTTCACAACACTTTGTCCCTAAGTAATTGTGTTACAGCACTGCACCACTAGTACCTACGATCTTCACAACACTTTGTCCCTAAGTAACTGTGTTACAGCACTGTGCCACTAGTGCCTACGACCTTCACAACACTTTGTCCCTACGTAACTGTGTTACAGCCTTGTGCCACTAGTGCCTACGATCTTCACAACAATTTGTCCCTTAGTAACTGTGTTCCACCACTGTGCCACTAGTGCCTACGATCTTCACAACACTTTGTCTGTAAGTAACTGTGTTACAGCACTGCACCACTAGTTCCTACGATCTTCACAACACTTTGTCCCTAAGTAACTGTGTTACAGCACTGCACTACTAGTTCCTACGATCTTCACAACACTTTGTCCCTAAGTAACTGTGTTACAGCATTGCACCACTAGTTCCTACGACCTTCACAACACTTTGTCCCTAAGTAACTGTGTTACAGCACTGCACCACTAGTTCCTACGATCTTCACAACACTTTGTCCCTAAGTAACTGTGTTACAGCACTGCACCACTAGTTCCTACGATCTTCACAACACTTTGTCCCTAAGTAACTGTGTTACAGCACTGCACCACTAGTTCCTACGATCTTCACAACACTTTGTCCCTAAGTAACTGTGTTACAGCACTGCACCACTAGTGCCTACGACCTTCACAACACTTTGTCCCTATGTAACTGTGTTACAGCACTGAGCCACTAGTGCCTATGATCTTCACAACACTTTGTCCCTAAGTAACTGTGTTACAGAACTGTGCCATTAGTACCTACGATCTTCACAACACTTTGTCCCCAAGTAACTGGGTTACAGCACTGCGCCACTAGTACCTACGATCTTCACAACACTTTGTCCCTAAGTAACTGAGTTACAGCACTGTGCTGCTAGTGCCTACGATCTTCACAACACTTTGTCCCTCTGTACCTGTGTTACAGCACTGAGCCACTAGTGCCTATGATCTTCACAACACTTTGTCCCTAAGTAACTGTGTTACAGCACTGCACCACTAGTGCCTACGATCGTCACAACACTTTGTCCCTAAGTAACTGTGTTACAGCACTGTGCTACTAGTGCCTACAATCTCCACAGCACTCTGTCCCCAAGTAACTGGGTTACAGCACTGCGCCACTAGTACCTACGATCTTCACAACACTTTGTCCCTAAGTAACTGTGTTACAGCACTGCACCACTAGTACCTACGATCTTCACAAAACTTTGTCCCTAAGTAACTGTGTTACAGCACTGTGCTACTAGTGCCTACAATCTCCACAGCACTTTGTCCTTAAGTAACTAGGTTACAGCACTGCGCCACTAGTATCTACGATCTTCACAACACTTTGTCCCTAAGTAACTGGGTTACAGCACTGCGCCACTAGTACCTACGATCTTCACAACACTTTGTCCCTAAGTAACTGTGTTACAGCACTGTGCTACTAGTGCCTACGATCTTCACAACACTTTGTCCCTATATAACTGTGTTACAGCACTGAGCCACTAGTGCCTACGATCTTCACAACACTTTGTCCCTAAGTAACTGTGTTACAGCACTGCACCACTAGTACCTACGATCTTCACAACACTTTGTCCCTAAGTAACTGTGTTTCAGAACTGTGCCACTAGTGCCTACGATCTTCACAACACTTTGTCCCTATGTAACTGTGTTACAGCACTGAGACACTAGTGCCTATGATCTTCACAACACTTTGTCCCTAAGTAACTGTGTTACAGAACTGTGCCATTAGTACCTACGATCTTCACAACACTTTGTCTCCAAGTAACTGGGTTACAGCACTGCGTCACTAGTACCTACGATCTTCACAACCCTTTGTCTCTAAGTAACTGTGTTACAGCACTGTGCTACTAGTGCCTACGATCTTCACAACACTTTGTCCCTATGTAACTGTGTTACAGCACTGAGCCACTAGTGCCTATGATCTTCACAACACTTTGTCCCTAAGTAACTGTGTTACAGAACTGTGCCATTAGTACCTACGATCTTCACAACACTTTGTCCCCAAGTAACTGTGTTACAGAACTGTGCCATTAGTACCTACGATCTTCACAACACTTTGTCCCCAAGTAACTGGGTTACAGCACTGCGCCACTAGTACCTACGATCTTCACAACACTTTGTCCCTAAATAACTGTGTTACAGCACTGTGCTACTAGTGCCTACAATTTCCACAGCACTTTGTCCCCAAGTAACTGGGTTACAGCACTGCGCCACTAGTACCTACGATCTTCACAACACTTTGTCCCTAAGTAACTGTGTTACAGCACTGTGCTACTAGTACCTACGATCTTCACAACACTTTGTCCCCAAGTAACTGGGTTACAGAACTGCGCCAATAGTGTCTATAATATACACATCACTTTGTCCCCAAGTAGCTGGATTACAGCACTGCACCACTGGTGCCTAACATCTAAATAACACTTTATCCCCAAGTAGCTGGGTTACAGCACTGCGCCACAAGTGCCTAGAATATCCACAACACTTTGTCCCTAAGTAAAGGGTTACATCACTGCACCACTAGTGCCTACAGCCTCCATTACATTTGTCCCCAAGTAACAGGGTTACATCACTGCACTTATAGTGCATACAACGTCCACAACACTTTGTCGCCAAGTAACTATGTTACAGCACTGCGCCACTAGTGCCTACAACCTCCACAACACTTTATCCCCAAGTCACAGGGTTACAGCACTGCGCTAATAGTGCATACAACCTCCACAACACTTTGTCGCCAAGTAACTAGGTTACAGCACTGCGCCACTAGTGCCTACAACCTCCACAACACTTTATCCCCAAGTCACAGGGTTACAGCACTGCGCTAATAGTGCATACAACTTCCACAACACTTTGTCCCCTAGTAACAGGGTTATAGCACTGCGCCACCAGCATCTACAGCCTCCACCACACTTTGTCCCACACTAACTGGGTTACAGCACCACGGTACTAATAGTGCCTATACAACCTCCACAACACTTTGACACCAAGTAACAGGGTTACAGCACTGCGCCACTCATGCCTACAACCTCCACAACACATTGTCCCCAAGTAACAGGGTGATAACACTGCGCCACTAGTGCCTACAATCTCCACAACACTTTGCCCCTAAGTAACTGGGTTATCGCACTGCACCACTAGTGCCTACAATCTCCACAACACGTTGTCTCTAAGTAGCTGGGTTACAGCACTGCACCGAAAGTGCCTACAATCTCCACAACACTTTGTCCCAAAGTAGCTGGGTTTCAGCACTGCACCACTAGTGCCTACAATATCCACAACACTTTGTCAACAAGTAACAGAGTTTCAGCACCACACCACTAGTGCCCACAACCTGCACAAAACTGTTCCCCCAAGTAACAGGGTTACAGCACTGCGGCACTAGTGCCTACAATATCCACAACACTTTGTCAACAAGAAACAGAGTTTCAGCACCACACCACTAGTGCCGACAACCTGCACAAAACTGTTCCCCCAAGTAACAGGGTTACAGCACTGCACCACTAGTGCCTACAATATCCACAACACTTTGTCAACAAGAAACAGAGTTTCAGCACCACACCACTAGTGCCTACAACATGCAAAAAAATTTTCCCCCAAGTAACAGGGTTACAGCACTGCACTACTAGTGCCTACAACCTCCACAATACTTGGTCCCCAAAGTACCTTACTGGGTTACAGCACTGCCCCACTAGTGCCAACAGTTTCTACAACATTTTGTCCCCAAGTAACTTGGTTACAGAACTGCACTACTAGTGCATACAACCTCCACAACATTTAGTCCCCAAGTAACAGGGTTATAGCACTGCACCACTAGTGCCTACAGCCTCCACAACACTTTGTCCCCTAGTAACAAGGTTATAGCACTGCACCACAAGTGCCTACAGCCTCCACAACACTTTGTCCCCTAGTAACAGGGTTATAGCACTGCGCCACTAGTGCCTACAGCCTCCACAAGACTTTGTCCCTAATTAACATGGTTACATTACTGCGCCACTACTGCCTACAACTCCACAACACTTTGGTCCCAAGTAACAGGGTTACAGCACTGGCTTACAAGTGCTACCACCTCCATTACACTTTGTCCCCAAGTAACAGGGTTACATCACTGCGCTACTAGTGCCTACAACCTCCAAACACTTTGTCCCCAAGTAACAGGTTTATAGCACTGCACCACTAGTGCCAACAAACTTCACAACACTTTGGCTCCAAGTAGCTGGGTTATAGCACTGCGCCACTAGTGCCTACAAACGTCACGGCACTTTGGCCCCAAGTAGCTGGGTTACGGCATTGCACCACTAGTGCCTACAACCTTCACAACACTTAGGCCCCAAGTACCTGGGTTACAGCACTGCGCCACTAGGGCTTAAAACCTTCACAAAACTTTGGCCCCAAGAAGCTGGGTTACGACACTGCGCCACTAGTGCCTACAACCTTCACAACACTTTGGCCCCAAGTAGCTGGGTTATAGCCCTGCACCACTAGTACCTACAAACTACACAACACTTTGGCCCCAAGTAGCTGGGTTATAGCACTGCGCCACTAATGCCTACAACCTCCACAACACTTTGTTCCCAAGTAACTGGGTTACAGCACTGCACCACTAGTGCCTACAACCTTCAAAACACTTTGTCCTTAAGTAACTGTGTTACAGAACTGCACCACTAGTGCCTACGATCTTCACAACACTTTGTCCCTAAGTAACTGTGTTACAGCACTGTGCCACTAGTTCCTACGATCTTCACAACACATTGTCCCTAGGTAACTGTGTTACAGCACTGCACCACTAGTACCTACGATCTTCACAACACTTTGTCCCGAAGTAACTGTGTTACAGCACTGTGCCACTAGTGCCTACGACCTTCACAACACTTCGTCCCTAAGTAACTGTGTTACAGCACTGTGCCACTAGTGCCTACGATCTTCACAACACTTTGTCCCTAAGTAACTGTGTTACAGCAATGCGCCACTAGTGCCTACGATCTTCACAACACTTTGTCTCTAAGTAACTGTGTTACAGCACTGTGCCACTAGTGCCTACGACCTTTACAACACATTGTCCCTAAGTAACTGTGTTACAGCACTGTGCCAGTAGTGCCTAATATCTTCACAACAATTTGTCCCTTAGTAACTGTGTTCCACCACTGTGCCACTAGTGCCTACGATCCTCACAACACTTTGTCTGTAAGTAACTGTGTTACAGTACTGCACCACTAGTGCCTACGATCTTCGCAACACTTTGTCCCTAAGTAACTGTGTTACAGCACTGTGCCACTAGTGCCTACGACCTTCACAACACTTTGTCCCTAAGTAACTGTGTTACAGCACTGCACCACTAGTACCTACGATCTTCACAACACTTTGTCCCTAAGTAACTGTGTTACAGCACTGTGCCACTAGTGCCTACGACCTTCACAACACTTTGTCCCTAAGTAACTGTGTTACAGCACTGCACTAGTACCTACGATCTTCACAACACTTTGTCCCTAAGTAACTGTGTTACAGCACTGCGCCACTAGTGCCTACGATCTTCACAACACTTTGTCCCTAAGTAATTGTGTTACAGCACTGCACCACTAGTACCTACGATCTTCACAACACTTTGTCCCTAAGTAACTGTGTTACAGCACTGTGCCACTAGTGCCTACGACCTTCACAACACTTTGTCCCTACGTAACTGTGTTACAGCCTTGTGCCACTAGTGCCTACGATCTTCACAACAATTTGTCCCTTAGTAACTGTGTTCCACCACTGTGCCACTAGTGCCTACGATCTTCACAACACTTTGTCTGTAAGTAACTGTGTTACAGCACTGCACCACTAGTTCCTACGATCTTCACAACACTTTGTCCCTAAGTAACTGTGTTACAGCACTGCACTACTAGTTCCTACGATCTTCACAACACTTTGTCCCTAAGTAACTGTGTTACAGCATTGCACCACTAGTTCCTACGACCTTCACAACACTTTGTCCCTAAGTAACTGTGTTACAGCACTGCACCACTAGTTCCTACGATCTTCACAACACTTTGTCCCTAAGTAACTGTGTTACAGCACTGCACCACTAGTTCCTACGGTCTTCACAACACTTTGTCCCTAAGTAACTGTGTTACAGCACTGCACCACTAGTTCCTACGATCTTCACAACACTTTGTCCCTAAGTAACTGTGTTACAGCACTGCACCACTAGTGCCTACGACCTTCACAACACTTTGTCCCTATGTAACTGTGTTACAGCACTGAGCCACTAGTGCCTATGATCTTCACAACACTTTGTCCCTAAGTAACTGTGTTACAGAACTGTGCCATTAGTACCTACGATCTTCACAACACTTTGTCCCCAAGTAACTGGGTTACAGCACTGCGCCACTAGTACCTACGATCTTCACAACACTTTGTCCCTAAGTAACTGAGTTACAGCACTGTGCTGCTAGTGCCTACGATCTTCACAACACTTTGTCCCTCTGTACCTGTGTTACAGCACTGAGCCACTAGTGCCTATGATCTTCACAACACTTTGTCCCTAAGTAACTGTGTTACAGCACTGCACCACTAGTGCCTACGATCGTCACAACACTTTGTCCCTAAGTAACTGTGTTACAGCACTGTGCTACTAGTGCCTACAATCTCCACAGCACTCTGTCCCCAAGTAACTGGGTTACAGCACTGCGCCACTAGTACCTACGATCTTCACAACACTTTGTCCCTAAGTAACTGTGTTACAGCACTGCACCACTAGTACCTACGATCTTCACAAAACTTTGTCCCTAAGTAACTGTGTTACAGCACTGTGCTACTAGTGCCTACAATCTCCACAGCACTTTGTCCTTAAGTAACTGGGTTACAGCACTGCGCCACTAGTATCTACGATCTTCACAACACTTTGTCCCTAAGTAACTGGGTTACAGCACTGCGCCACTAGTACCTACGATCTTCACAACACTTTGTCCCTAAGTAACTGTGTTACAGCACTGTGCTACTAGTGCCTACGATCTTCACAACACTTTGTCCCTATGTAACTGTGTTACAGCACTGAGCCACTAGTGCCTACGATCTTCACAACACTTTGTCCCTAAGTAACTGTGTTACAGCACTGCACCACTAGTACCTACGATCTTCACAACACTTTGTCCCTAAGTAACTGTGTTACAGAACTGTGCCACTAGTGCCTACGATCTTCACAACACTTTGTCCCTATGTAACTGTGTTACAGCACTGAGACACTAGTGCCTATGATCTTCACAACACTTTGTCCCTAAGTAACTGTGTTACAGAACTGTGCCATTAGTACCTACGATCTTCACAACACTTTGTCTCCAAGTAACTTGGTTACAGCACTGCGTCACTAGTACCTACGATCTTCACAACCCTTTGTCTCTAAGTAACTGTGTTACAGCACTGTGCTACTAGTGCCTACGATCTTCACAACACTTTGTCCCTATGTAACTGTGTTACAGCACTGAGCCACTAGTGCCTATGATCTTCACAACACTTTGTCCCTAAGTAACTGTGTTACAGAACTGTGCCATTAGTACCTACGATCTTCACAACACTTTGTCCCCAAGTAACTGGGTTACAGCACTGCGCCACTAGTACCTACGATCTTCACAACACTTTGTCCCTAAATAACTGTGTTACAGCACTGTGCTACTAGTGCCTACAATTTCCACAGCACTTTGTCCCCAAGTAACTGGGTTACAGCACTGCGCCACTAGTACCTACGATCTTCACAACACTTTGTCCCTAAGTAACTGTGTTACAGCACTGTGCTACTAGTACCTACGATCTTCACAACACTTTGTCCCCAAGTAACTGGGTTACAGCACTGCGCCACTAGTACCTACAATCTTCACAACACTTTGTCCCTAAGTAACTGTGTTACAGCACTGCACCACTAGTACCTACGATCTTCACAACACTTTGTCCCTAAGTAACTGTGTTACAGCACTGTGCTACTAGTGCCTACAATCTTCACAACACTTTGTCCCCAAGTAACTGTGTTACAGCACTGTGCTACTAGTGCCTACAATCTTCACAACACTTTGTCCCTAAGTAACTGTGTTACAGCACTGTGCTACTAGTGCCTACAATCTTCACAACACTTTGTCCCTAAGTAACTGTGTTACAGCACTGTGCTACTAGTGCCTACAATCTTCACAACACTTTATCCCCAAGTAACTGTGTTACAGCACTGTGCTACTAGTGCCTACAATCTTCACAACACTTTGTCCCCAAGTAACTGGGTTACAGCACTGCGCCACTAGTACCTACGATCTTCACAACACTTTGTCCCTAAGTAACTGTGTTACAGCACTGTGCTACTAGTGCCTACAATCTTCACAACACTTTGTCCCCAAGTAACTGGGTTACAGCACTGCGCCACTAGTACCTACGATCTTCACAACACTTTGTCCCTAAGTAACTGGGTTACAGCACTGGGCCACTAGTACCTACGATCTTCACAACACTTTGTCCCTAAGTAACTGTGTTACAGCACTGCACCACTAGTGCCTACGATCTTCACAACACTTTGTCCCTAAGTAACTGTGTTACAGCACTGTGCTACTAGTGCCTACAATCTTCACAACACTTTGTCCCTAAGTAACTGTGTTACAGCACTGCACCACTAGTACCTACGATCTTCACAACACTTTGTCCCTAAGTAACTGTGTTACAGCACTGCACCACTAGTACCTACGATCTTCACAACACTTTGTCCCTAAGTAACTGTGTTACAGAACTGTGCCACTAGTGCCTACGATCTTCACAACACTTTGTCCCTAAGTAACTGTGTTACAGCACTGTGCTACTAGTGCCTACAATCTTCACAACACTTTGTCCCTAAGTAACTGTGTTACAGCACTGCACCACTAGTACCTACGATCTTCACAACACTTTGTCCCTAAGTAACTGTGTTACAGAACTGTGCCACTAGTGCCTACGATCTTCACAACACTTTGTCCCTAAGTAACTGTGTTACAGCACTGTGCTACTAGTGCCTACAATCTTCACAACACTTTGTCCTTAAGTAACTGTGTTACAGCACTGCACCACTAGTACCTACGATCTTCACAACACTTTGTCCCTAAGTAACTGTGTTACAGCACTGCACCACTAGTACCTACGATCTTCACAACACTTTGTCCCTAAGTAACTGTGTTACAGAACTGTGCCACTAGTGCCTACGATCTTCACAACACTTTGTCCCTATGTAACTGTGTTACAGCACTGAGCCACTAGTGCCTACGATCTTCACAACACTTTGTCCCTATGTAACTGTGTTACAGCACTGAGCCACTAGTACCTACGATCTTCACAACACTTTGTCCCTAAGTAACTGTGTTACAGCACTGCACCACTAGTACCTACGATCTTCACAACACTTTGTCCCTTAGTAACTGTGTTACAGAACTGTGCCACTAGTGCCTACGATCTTCACAACACTTTGTCCCTATGTAACTGTGTTACAGCACTGCACCACTAGTGCCTACGATCTTCACAACACTTTGTCCCTAAGTAACTGTGTTACAGCACTGTGCTACTAGTGCCTACAATCTCCACAGCACTTTGTCCCCAAGTAACTGGGTTACAGCACTGCGCCACTAGTACCTACGATCTTCACAACACTTTGTCCCTAAGTAACTGTGTTACAGCACTGCACCACTAGTACCTACGATCTTCACAACACTTTGACCCTAAGTAACTGTGTTACAGCAATGTGCCACTAGTTCCGAGTGTTCCGGCACAAATTTTCTTACTATATTATCATTTGTTTAGTAATACTTGTTTTTATAAGATTTTAATTAATAAAGGTCTATTACTGATAATTGTTTCCCCAATGCTTTCCTGATCTGTTTATATCTTTCGTCACAATTTAATCCTTCATTAATTGATTACATTTAAATTGAATGACTTCTAGAATAATAAATTCACTCGCCAAATCACTGGAGTGTACTGCATTAGAAATTGTTATATAGTTTTGACAGGCGAAGTAAGGATAGGTTGGGGTAGCTGTTTCTTGCAGTTACAAGCAGTGAAGACAGCTGTTATGGAAGAGATCTCTTGGGAGCTTGAATTTGAAAGTCTAATGCGTCCTTTGTGGTTAGACGGGAACGGAAATAAGTTACAACGAAAGAGATTCACCGAGGTCTTTGTGGAAGGAAAGCAAACAGGGCTGAGTCTTGAAACGTACAGATTATGGTTTTGGCTTCATAAAAATGTATGTTAACATTTCTATGTTATTATAATTTATTGAACACATTAGAATTAATATTAAAGAAGTACTTGTCATTTTAAGATCTAAAAAATTCTAAAATCACTATTGATTATTTCCTGATTTAAATAATGTTTTAAACTTTAAGTCATGGAATATATAACGGTGTATCAATATATTTCACAATAAAGTTATATAAATAAATACTTTATAATTAGGTATAGCAATTAAATGTTTAGTCATAACATATTAATATTGAAATCATACATTTGTTATATGCCTTGTCCATTTCCCGGTGAAGTATATTCAATTAAATCATCTCATATTTTAGGATTAATATGGGTCTCATGAATACAGAAGTAAGACTAATATGGGCCTCATGATTACAGAAGTAACACTATTATGGGCCTTATGATTACAGAAGTAAGACTAATATGGGCCTCATGATTACAGAAGTAAGACTAATACGGGCCTCATGATTACAGAAATAACACTAATATGGGCCTCATTATTACAGAAATAACACTAATATGGGCCTCATTATTACAGAAGTAACACTAATATGGGCCTCATTATTACAGAAGTAACACTAATATGGGCCTTATGATTACAGAATTAACACTAATATGGGCCTCATTATTACAGAAGTAACACTAATATGGGCCTCATTATTACAGAAGTAACACTAATATAGCCCTTATGATTACAGAAGTAACACTAATATGGGCCTCATTATTACAGAAGTAACACTAATATGGGCCTCATTATTACAGAAGTAACACTAATATAGCCCTTATGATTACAGAATTAACACTAATATGGGCCTCATTATTACAGAAGTAACACTAATATAGCCCTTATGATTACAGAAGTAACACTAATATGGGCCTCATTATTACAGAAGTAACACTAATATAGCCCTTATGATTACAGAAGTAACACTAATATGGGCCTCATTATTACAGAAGTAACACTAATATGGGCCTCATTATTACAGAAGTAACACTAATATAGCCCTTATGATTACAGAATTAACACTAATATGGGCCTCATTATTACAGAAGTAACACTGATATGGGCCTCATTATTACAGAAGTAACACTAATATAGCCCTTATGATTACAGAAGTAACACTAATATAGCCCTTATGATTACAGAATTAACACTAATATGGGCCTCATTATTTCAGAAGTAACACTAATATGGGCCTCATTATTACAGAAGTAACACTAATATAGCCCTTATGATTACAGAAGTAACACTAATATGGGCCTCATTATTACAGAAGTAACACTAATATGGGCCTCATTATTACAGAAGTAACACTAATATGGGCCTTATGATTACAGAATTAACACTAATATGGGCCTCATTATTACAGAATTAACACTAATGTGGGCCTCATTATTACAGAAGTAACACTAATATAGCCCTTATGATTACAGAAGTAACACTAATATGGGCCTCATTATTACAGAAGTAACACTAATATGGGCCTCATTATTACATAAGTAACACTAATATGGGCCTCATTATTACATAAGTAACACTAATATGGGCCTCATTATTACAGAAGTAACACTAATATGGGCCTCATGTTTATAGAAGTAAGATTAATATGGGCCTTATAATAACAGGAAGTAAGTTAATACAAACATTGTGTTGATTAATTGCTTAAAATCGTTACGTTTTATGGCACCACATGAATCATTTATGTTGTTTATTTTTTTTTTTTATTATTATTATTATGAATTGTACGTTTACAAATTGTTCTTAACTAAATATTTTGTTGATAAATCAATAAAATTTTGTAAAATAGTACAAGGAGGTTTTGCGTACATTGTGTTACTATAATACGGAAGAGAAAATCTTCAGCTGCGGTTTAAGAGTTTAGACATATTACATAAAATTACATAAAATGGCGTATGCCTGTACTCTGATGTTTTTCATATTTTCTTCTGTGCTCCATTTATTTTTGATATAATATTCGTACAATAACTTATAAAATGTCACTTAATAAGCAAGTGAATGATGTTTTACCTGTGAAAGCCACTTTTTTTATAGTTTTTGAGTTATTTTAGGTGGTTTAAAAACTTAAAGCTTTTCATTTATGCAAATGGATGAAACTAATATCCGTCCACTATCGGTAAATTGGTAGACTGATTTAATAACCAATAACAATAGCAATGTAGATAAAATAGTTTTAAAACAATGGTGTTTATTATTTTGTATCATGAAAGCCAACACGGTATTTTGCGTGGTAGTTAATTCCAAGAATATGTAATTATTTACTTATGAGTCGACAATACCAACAAATTACCGTACCTTAATTGCCTATTTTACCGTCTAAAAAGTGGATAAATAAATGTGGTTGGTGAAACCAGACGAACTCAATTATTAAATTAGTACACTTTTTTCGTAATATAATTACTGGTAGGTGAGTAAATAGACGGCCTCGCATCAGTGTTTCACTGAGTAGTCAAATACAGCGCGCCGTGACTCAAGAAGATACTGCAGGTAAAACATAGATGTACTGCTGATTTTGCCTGTATTCAGAGTGATACGGCGTTGTGGCGTTTCCCTGTTATTTCTAATATTTTCAATTTTATGCATAATTATAAGTCAAATTTCTTATAGTTATTTTTAATTCTGTATTAGTAGCTAGATGATTATCGAATGTCATGAATAAGGATCAATACTTTTACCTAAAACTGTGGAATAAACAAAAACACAGACAAAATAAAAAACGATAGATTTAAAAACATCTCTTCACTCAGTCAATTACAGGTTCTCATTTTCATTTGTGATCTAATAATAAATCATTTGTTTAGATCAAAATCAGTTTACTCTGTAAAGTTCAAAATACTTGTTTTGATGGGAAAATTAATCATTTTAAGTACTTGATAGTTGGAATGGTGTGAAAGAAATCAATTACTCCGCAACACTATAATCTAATTAGTATAAAAAATGCATATCGTTGTAACTGTTGCTATTACATACATTGCAGATTATATTTTTAGAGTATTAACTAAAATGTACAAAAAACACCAAATCTGTAATAAATTTAAATTGATTAGTTTTCGTTGTTAGAATAAACAATATAAGCCTTAATTAATTGTTACGCCACCCACAAGCAGCAGACACAAACCTACTAGACAATGTAATCAGCCAAGCAGCCATTTCCTGACTGGCTGTTGCCATGGCAACTATTGTGACGTCATCAACACATTGTTGACCCTCAGATAACTCACAGACTCCTGATTACCAACCTCTCTTGTCAAGATTCAACGTGATTAACGGAATAGGAATTTATTTAAAATAGGCGAAGGGGTGTTATATTTATCAATCTTTGACATTATATCAATTTTTCTAAATTTGATCAAAAGTTATTTATGTTAATATTCGTAACTAGTTAACAATATGGCTATAAAGAATAATAAATAAGGAATTCAGCTGGCTTACTAAAAAAAGGGGGCGTTTTATGAATCAATTTTTAGAATGCTGTAAATCTTTTTAAAGTTGATAAAATATAATTACACTAATATTCGAGAAAACAAGTTAACAATTATGGCTAATAAAGCTATCCATTTTATTCCAGAGTACCTATACAAAAGTAAAATAAACAAAACATATTGAAATGATCGTTTGCCGATGAAGTAGCACTATTCCAACGAACAATAAGCCTATACTGTTATATTTAAAATCGTTAAATTAAATATGTAAATGGATCATCAGCTGTTTTTATATAGTTTCAATTATAACCTTGGAATTGAATAATGTGTGGAAATAATGTGTGGAAATAGTAGTATTTTGTGATTGATAAATTTGGAATTTAAAATATACTATGGATTTATTTAACAATATTAAAATGATAATGAGGAATATGGTCGTTAACCTGATTGAAAATAAAAAGTACTTCTTTTTAATAAAAGTAAAGTTATAATTTCTTTTTTACTTTGCAATTAAAAATGTATTAAAGAATAAAAATGTAGTAATAATTTGTTTGTTGATTTTTGTCAATCCTTTCACAGTATTTTACATATTTATTAGTTTTTTTTTTTAATCATTATTATTTAATTTTAAACAATACAAATACTTCTACTCTACTGTATTATAAATTACTGTGTTTAAATGTTTGAATTTAATCTATTACTTCTCTCTTTACAACGCAATGATTTTCTTCCAATTAGTTCTAAATAGTTGGCCGGCAGTAATTAAAACTAGGCTTCAGATTGAAACGGCAAGCTCATAGATTATAAAAAAAGAAAGACATGCACAAAAATGTCAAATGAACGAAGACTGAATGTATACGAACGAACTAAGGGAGTGGGATATATTTAGTTTATGAAAACAAATTATCGACTTTTATGAAAGTAAAATTAAAGCAAATACAGAAACTACTAATAACTATAGTTTTAACCTATTTAAACAACTCAATATTTTACCTTTAGCATTACCTTTAAAAAATCTCCAAATGTTCTTTATTCGTAGTGTAAATAATGAAACCGAGCTTGTAACGCACAGTCACGATTCACGCAATAGATCAGGCAATTTAATAACAAAACCAAGTTTCGAAATCCTTAATGACAAGATCTCTTATATTTTTTTGTGCGAAGATGTTTAATGAAATGCCAACCAACTTTAAGTTGTGTAGATCACTGATTGAGAAGAGAAGTAAAGTAAAACACTGGCTTTTCAATTTTGAAGACACGTCATTATTAATTGATGCATATACTGAGGTAGTCTAATTTAGTTAGAAACTATATTGTTATTAAATTTTGAATACTTAATTCGTATTTGTAGTATTATTATATGTACAATGTGAGATTGGGTTTATGTTTTTTCTTGTTGTTTTTTCCTTATCAGAAACGTGTTAAATATATTAATATCCAATTACTGATTAGTGAGTACTGTAGCTGACTATGGACTTAGCGGGGTTTTTTTTTTTTTTTTTTTGTCACATCTAAGATTATTTTCAAATAAGATTTTCCTTCAATTCAGGTTAATCTATTATTCATTAGTTTGTTGTTTAACGATTAGGAAATTTACATTCCGCTATACAATTTGCTACACTTTTTTTCTTCTTTTTTTGTCACAACTAAGTTTATTTTCAAATAAGATTTTCCTTTAATTCAGGTTAATCTATTATTCATTAGTTTGTTGTTTAACGATTAGGAAATTTACATTCCGCTATACAATTTGCTACACTTTTTTTCTTCTTTTTTTGTCACATCTAAGTTTATTTTCAAATAAGATTTTCCTTTAATTCAGGTTAATCTATTATTCATTAGTTTGTTGTTTAACGATTAGGAAATTTACATTCCGCTATACAATTTGCTGCACTTTTTTCTTCTTTTTTTGTCACATCTAAGTTTACTTTGAAATAAGTTTTCCTTTAATTCAGGTTAATCTATTATTCATTAATTTGTTATTTATCGATTAGGAAATTTACATTCCGCTATACAATTTGCTGCACATTTTTTCTTCTTTTTTTGTCACGTCTAAGTTTATTTTGAAATAAGTTTTCCTTTAATTCAGGTTAATCTATTATTCATTAATTTGTTATTTAACGATTAGGAAATTTACGTTCCGTTGTACAATTTGCTGCACTGGCTCGTTGTATTATTTTAATATACTCTAAGCTCTCAATTCTTTATTTATTGCTAAACCATCGCAAACCGAAAATAACGACTAATATTTGTATTAAAAGTGTTCCTTTTTATTAACTAATTTAAATTGGGCTTGTAAGAGGTTATAATTTAACTATTCTATTCACAAACAAGGCTATTTTCGCCAAGGTGAACCCTTGTGTGCATTTTCCAGTCAGATTGCCCTATTTTATAGATGTTGAATGTTTAAAACCCTATCTAGGCAGGTTGAATGGAGGGATGAGAGATGCACGCCGCATGAAATGAGGCACCACCCTCATGAATATTTTATCGGCTGACTCTTCATGAGTTGAGGGCTACCCCTTAGATATGATTTTTTAGATACAAGGCTTTGATTACTACAATGAATGTATCATTCCTGTTGTTTTCGCAACCATTGATAAAAGAAAAATGTTATGGCTCAGTATAAAAACACACTTATCACACACAATAACAATGATTTATATAGTAAACGTACTAGATGTAAAGTTGTGAAGGCCCACCCACCTACTCACAAATCCACGCACGTAGTATTGACCTAATTCACGTGTGTAATAGTAACTCTGAAGTAAGCATATGACCTACAATATCTTTTAGAAGATTTTCAATTCAATTCAGTTATTCATAAAATTATATAATAGTTTAAATTACATAGCAGCAAATATATTAATCTCTTTAGCATATCTGCTACTTAAGAGATGAACTACAATTTCTCTCTGTTAAATAAACAAAAATATATATATTACATCTGTTTCGTTATAATGATGGGAACGCTTACATGTATTCAATATTTATGTCAACAAACAAATAATGTTGAAAAGTACAGTACCATAGCAATATTGTATATTCTACACATAAAATAAATAACTTAAATTACAACAAACAAATATCAATAAATGACAAAACATATAGAAACATAAAGGACATGCGAAATCCTACGAAATCATAAATACTCTATTGCCTAACAGGTTGAGTGAGATGTACAATACTGTATAATATGGAAATATGAGTGTTTCCTAGAGATATTCTATAATTGATATACACAAAGGCCCAAATTCCTGGTGAGGCGACTTTGACCGCCATTATTGTGTCTTACATATATTTACATGATTGAACAAATAATAAGTACTATTTCCCTTTGTCACATTCATCGTATGCTCAGTCTATGTTTTGGGTGGATGAGCCCTATCTTTACCATAACCTATAAATATGTTTTGTTTTTTCTTAGTAGTAAATAGTAGTTTTTCTAATGAATGGAATTTAATTAAATTTTTATACGATCTGCGTTATTTTAAAAGTAAAGAAAGTGTTTCAAAATATAGTGTTTGCTGTACATTAAATTAAACTTAATACAAATAAATGTATTTGTAAATTTGTTTTGAAAATGCAATTCTTATGAAATATATTTTTTTAAATCGTGTTAAAAATATTTAAGGTTTTATTATGGTTATTTCCATCATAAAACCTTATTCTTACTCTCTGGGAAAATATTTTGTATATGAATAGCCGATTTTCCATGTACATATTTACTTTGTTATCAAATTAAAAACATGCACTCTGTTTAAAATCTGTCCATGTCAATGATTATTTGATAGACCCTTCCTCCTAGTAAATACCATTCCTCTAAATTAATATTGGTTTAAATATTAACTGACGTCAACTAATGTTGCTGACTTTACTTAATACTGTAGACCTATGCAAGATGAACTATCAGTAATAATGTTAAATAGACTGACTTTTTAATTCCGTGTAAATTTTTACAGTTAATTATTTCAATTCATGATTGTTCTGAATTCCCATATATAATGTACTGTTAGAGTGCTCTGAAGTTAGGTCGAGACACTAATTCAAGTGTAACTTAGTTGAAGAGCCCTTAAGCTTTAGGCAAATTAAACGCAGAGAAACACATAAAACACGTCACACATCATTTAATTTTAATTTAAGATTGACAATAGTTGATTTGAAAAACAGTTGTTCAAACTGAAATACGCTTGCACAATAAAGGCATTTTTATTTATTTATTTATTTTATATTTAAATTCGCCATACACATTTTAGATCTTCTTCAGAGGCCTACAACTGACTTGCGCACCTTCAGTCACTAACTATTCCGTACTTCCATCTGTTTCCAACTTACCATCCTTTAGTGACAATTCATTCCTCATTACTATGTATCAGATTCACTAACAGTGTTCTTCTAATGTGCAACGACAACCCTCATGGTGGATATGAAACAAAACTCACAATGCATTAGTACATTATTTACCAAAACATATTTACCATGTATGCAGTGACAGGTTTGTGAAGCTCTACTTCTAACTTACTATACAACTTAGCCTACGGACCCGGCTCACTACTACTGCCCATCAGGTCGGTCTTACGTTTCGGATTCCTTCCGGGTCCCTCCTGCCCACTAGGTGTCTCATGACATATACACTTAGCCTATGGACCTGGCTCACTACTACTGCCCATCAGGTCGGTCTTACGTTACGGATTCCTTCCGGGTCCCTCCTGCCCACTAGGTGTCTCATGACATATACACAGCCTATGGACCTGCCTCACCACTACTGCCCATCAAGTCGGTCTTACGTTTCGTATTCCATCCGGGTCCCTCCTGCCCACTACGTGTCTCATGACATATACACTTATCCTAAGGACCTGGCTCACTACTACTGCCATCAAGTCGGTCTTACGTTTCGGATTCCATCCGGGTCCCACCTGCCCACTAGGTGTCTCATGACACACACACTTAGCCTATGGACCCGTCTCACTACTACTGCCCATCAAGTCAATTTTTTGTTTCGGATTCTTGCCGATTCCCTCCTGCCCACTTAGTTCCTTATGGCCTACATACTTCGCTTACCTTAACTAAGCAGAGCCTGGCCCACGTTCTTCCAAGAGTAAACCACTAAAGGGCCCGGCTGAGGAATCTGCCTTGAACTATAAACCTAATGCTACCTTAACTTAGGGCGACCTCACTACAAAGGACCAGGCAGGTCATCTGCCTCTACCAACGTCTGGTCCTTCCCTTTTCTGTCACTGTTATTTTTTCGACTAATTTATTTTAGTTCCAAAGTTGTTTCACCTAAAATACTTAACCAAAATATTTCCAGTAATAGTATGATAAATAAAAGAAAATTAAAATATGTAATTTTAAACCCATTGTTAACTCCATGCTTCGATCCTTCTTTTTCTCTGTTCCTCTGATTAACGTCTATTTTGTACAATTCTTCATAAATGCTGAATGTTCTGTAAAATACTGTACTGAAAAATTATTATTTTTAATACTATATATTTGTTTCCATGGATTTTTGTAATTTGTTGCTAAGATCTTAGTACACAAAGAATATTTCCTATTTATTATTGTTCTAACTTTTTTTGTACCACCATATGTTAAGTTCAGTGCTTATAAAAAGTTAAGTATAATATGAAAAAGAGCTTTAGAATACTACATAAGGTACTGTGGTGAACACTACATAATTTCCTGATGATTGAAATTATGAAATATGTGAAACAATTACAAAATATTCTTCCCATTACAAATCATGATTCCCTAAGTGCAAAAACGTTGCCACAAACCTATATGAAGGTTTTTTTTATTTAAAAATAATTTATTATGACGTGCTTTCTGAAATGGAGGGCAACTACCCAGTTCTTTTTTATGTATTATATTTAGAGCCCAGTGTGAGTTTTTTTTTTTTTTTTTTTTTTTACTCAGCACGTTAAATGTGTTAATTTACTTAGGTTACAATTAAATGTTATTATTTATATATAGTATACTGAATTCATCACATACAGCTGTTGTTTTGGTAGTAACAAGTTGGCAGACTACGTGGTTTGGCAGCCACAACAACTTGAGTGAACTTCATGCACCAACTGAAGTTCCACTCCGCGAGAAGTTTCTCACATTACTAGTTTTGAAAGTCAGCCTCTAACAACAGAATGCAAAGTTAAATGGCCCCAGGTAATTCTGACTGGTTGGTTCAGTTAACTATGATGGGATGAGAATGCCTATTTTTTGACTTAGGTGACAATTTCAAGTTAACAGAATATATAATTTACATCTCACAATATAGTTTATACTTGTCCTAAAAATAATCAGCTCAACTTTTATTTAGTACTTTACTCTTTCCACATGACAGTTTTTTTATTTATTTGTTTTTAATAAATGTATACAATGGAGAATTTTTGGCCAGTTTATTTAATAATTTATACTGTCACACACAAGTAGGCCTATTTGTTTCTAAATTTACATTTTAACTTGAATGTTTTATTTAAGCCCCTTTCCAAAAAAAAACCGTTGAATGAAGTATATGAATGTACGTCTGGAAAGTTACAACTTGTCTGACTACGTCCCACTTTGAACTATGTGAAATTACAAAAATGACGAATCAATTAAGTGTTTCTTCTATTCAGTGTTGGGCAAATATAAAGATGAAACGTGTTGTACTGTGTTTTCATACGCGTGACCAGACAAAAAACGCATGTTGCAATATAAAATTCTCGTACGGTAAATGTGGAATATAGGGGTCCCACCCGATTTTCAGTATTTTTTATCTAATCAACATAACCCCAAGAACACAAACCCATAGAAAATGTTCGCTTTAAATTCAGAATTTTACTAAAATTTGAAAAAATAAAAGGAGAAAACACAATTTTATACCAAAAACTATGTGTACTGCATTAATATAGTGTAGGTCTCTCTTCTAAACACGAATATGACATGTAATTACAGTATTCATAAAAAAATATAAAGTATTCGACAAAAATGTTTATACAGTCCATGTTGAAAGTGAATACATATCGGAAAATAGTTTTTTAATTAGCATAATATGTGTTGGTATATATACAGTACAAGTAAACGTCACACAACACAAATTTATTACAATATAAGCACAAAATGCACAAATATATTACAATACAAGTACAAAATGCACGAATATTATGGTGATCGATTTCGGTGAACCACGCTCACCTTCCTCAGACCAGAGGGATTCACAAAAATATATTTATGCATTTTGTGCTTATACTGTAATAAATTTGTGTTGTGTGACGTTTACTTGTACTGTATATCGGAAAACTAATTTAACCTAACTAACCAACATTACCTAACCTGATATAAAACCTAACCTGTTTGACTGTGAATACATATCGCAAAACTAATCTAACCTAATTAACGAACATTACCTAACCTGATATAAAACCTAACCTGTTTGACCGTGAATACATATCGCAAAACTAATCTAACCTAATTAACCAACATTACCTAACCTGATATAAAGCCTAACCTGTTTGACCGTGAATATATATCGCAAAACTAATCTAACCTAAATAGCCAACATAACATAACCTGTTTTGTTAAATATCTTTGTTTTTTATTTGTCGTAGTGAAAAATGGATGTCATATCCATGTTTAGAAAGAAAAATACATAGTAATGTATTAATTTAGTATACATAGTTTATGGTGTAAAAGAGTTTTTTTCTTTTTTTAACACCGTTTTTTTGCTGAAAATTTTTGATCGATTCGTGTTTGAGGGAATAATATCGACTATTTTTAAAAATCTTGAAAATTCTTGTGACCCCAATACTCCATATTTACTATTTACCCCTATACTCCCTTTACTAAAATACCATACATCGGTTAGTCATAAATATGCATTCGCTATTTCACTTTTAGGGAAAGATAGGCAATTAGCTAGGCGACGCACTACTATGAAATACGACTAATGGGGAAACATTACATCACACCCTCCAACCTGTGTTTAATCAGTAGTGTTGTAGATCAAAATGTTCAAATCACGTTGTAATTATGTGTCTCTCACCAGCTACATAAATATACCACCCCTACATATGTAGCTAGCCTTGAAATTACGTTAAACTAAAATGTTAGACATCAATTTGTCAGTTTTGTGGTTTTAAAATCTAAGAGTCCAAAGGCTTGTATGTTTAGAATCATATTGTGGTTGTATGATGTTATAATTTAACATTTATTAAACTAGGCTATTTTAGCAAAAGCTCGTCTTTGTGTGCATTTTCCTGTCAAATTGCCCTATTTTATAGACGTTGAATGTTTAAACCCCTATCTAGGCAGGTTGAATGAAGGGATGCAATGAGGCACCACCCTCTTGAGTATTTTATCACCTCACTCTTCATGAGTTGTAGGGTAGTTATACGAGCTAGAGTATTATAAGGGTAAAGAAAATATTTAGCGCTGGAAATGCCAGTTTCAATAAGGTTATGTTTTGATGGAATGCCTAGATTGGATATTTTTATTCAAGGTTATGTTTGGTTTGGTTAGGTTATGTTAGCGTTGATTAGATTATTTTAGGTTTGGTTAAGTTATATTTGGTTATGTTAGGTTAGATATGTTTGGATACATTAGGTTGTATTAGCTTATATTAACAAACACTAATCTAAAAAACCAGCTTAACCTGTCAAAACCTAACCTAACAGCATGAATTCCACCTGATATTACAAACCCATGAAAATACCTAACCCTAACCTAACCTATAAAACGATAACCTTACTGAAACTGGAACATTTTCTGCACTAACGTGATTGATAATGGTTCAATTGAAAAACCTTTGCGATATTCGTAATCAGACAACATTTTGCACAATTTGACTACCCATAAGGCTACATTTTCGAAAGCAATTGTCTTCCACTTTTCTCTTTTTCATAATTTCCCCGACTTTTCCATTGATAAAAAAAGATCATATTCTTGCTTCTTACTTATTTAAGTACTACGAAAAACTCGATAAGGCCCCTTTTCTGTATAATTACTGAAATGACTTAAATTATTCTTTTTAAAACTTGTTACGACTTTATGTTCGTACAAATTGATAAAGTTCAGAAACAGTTATCAAAAGTGTTTTTTTTTAATATAATTCCAAAAGATTAATTTATTATAAATATAATACATAGCATTTATATAATTTATATGTATTTATAAGATTAAAAATATAAATTTAAAAAAATAATTAGTAACACAAATGTTGCTCTTGTAACAAAGGAACAATGTTTGCATTTATTGAAATGGTGAATGAATACAATTAATTACATTTTTTTATTATTTTGGATTAAGCACATTAATGATTAATCAATAGTTTTTTTAGAAATTGACAAATTTAGTATTTTACACAGATTATCACACAGGGGAAAGTTAATTTTCCCGATTTTAAATTATTTAGTTAAATTAAAAGTGAAAATAAATGATAATTAAAAGAAGAAAAAGTAAATTAGTCACTGGTGCTTTAGGTATTTCAATTTGGGTTCTCAGGACTGAAGATTTTAAAAGTAAAGTTGAAACTAAATAATACCAAAAATCTTCTTGGAAAATTTATTGAAAACGTCTTTAATTAAATAACTGCATTAAGCAGAATTGATAGTAAACGTGTTATTCTTGAACTGTTGTTAAGAACGTGTTTAAACTTAACAACTTAATAAAAATGTTTCTTTCGTCCCCACTTATAAGTCTTCTCTTTACAACTGTCTTTACTAAAATGTTCAAATTTTCTTGTCCTAAATTATTGTCAATTTAAGCAGACGCATGCTTAAATGCAGACGCATCTCATTGGTGGAAATGGAATATCATAATACAATGTTAAACGTATGTAATCTGTTTATCAAACTTCCATACGTTTGTGTACACAAAACTCGATAAGTAGCAAAAGAATGTACACTTGAAATGTTTACATGAACATTGCATTTATGTACAAGAGTGCTTTTATATATTTAGCTCTTAAAATTGTAAACGGTACCATTTCAAGTATTTACCGACTCACCTACATTTCACATATTAAAATAAATGTCAGTGCTGAAAAATTGCTACTTTTGATCCGTGAAAGAGGTCTTATCATATCAAATTACACTTCAAGTGTTACGTTTCAATGATTATTAGTAACGTTACCGAATCGTTAAAAAATAAACCCATGTTTTTGGCGTTTTTCGTGAAGCGAAACGGCCTCCTTAAGAAAGATTACCTTATATTTTTAATAAAAAAATACTTCAATTATGTAAAGTAATAACTGATTAGTAAGAGAAAAAAATATACTACTCTTAGGTTAGGTTAGGTTAGGTTAGGTTTGACAACTAAAATTATACTGTGTCAAACTGAATTTAAACATTAACCAAAAATGCCGAGGTTACTATAAACTGATCACATTCTCGCTGTGAAAGAGTTTTAAACCACAAGATGAAACAGGAAAATACAGGAATATAAACTTTCTAATTAGCTGAAACTTCTAGAGTGCCTCCCCATATACCTCAGTTTTCAGATTAATAAATATCGTTCTTACCTACCCGTAAATCGTTAATTCAGCCAATTTCCAACCTACTAATTAATTGATCTCAACAAATTACCAAGATCGATTAATTAACTCACTAATTGAGCGATTAAACAGTATCTGTATATATTGGTTGTGAGACCTCCAGGGATGTTGGAACATCACATATCAAACCACGTATTATTGACAATAATCACTCTTCTTATATATTTACGACTACCCTAAACTCTTTATTTTTGATTTCAATAATTTAGATAAACTCTCATCCTCAACCTATACAAGATGGGGGAAATGGTAAATAAAATAAATGTTATGGAAGGAAATACTGAAATACGGCACTGATCCGCTTGGATGCTCATATTCCGTTTTAGAGTTGTCGGAATTGTAGATTCACCAGATTACCGAAAGGAGGAAGGGTGGTATTCATGATAACATCGGTAATCAGACAGTCAGATGCGTGGCAAGCCACCACCAACCTCTATCTGCGACCTACCCAATGAGAGCGCCTTCCACTGGCAAACGCAATATAGCTACTGCATTCATATTGCATCCTTCAATACCTTGAGGCGTTCTCTAAACATACGGTCACTTCAATGGGAGCGCCTTCCACTGGCAAACGCAATATAGCTACTGCATTCATATTGCATCCCTCAATACCTTGAGGCGTTCTCTAAACATACGGTCACTTCAATGGGAGCGCCTTCCACTGGCAAACGCAATATAGCTACTGCATTCATATTGCCTACCACAAATACCTCAAGGCGTTCTCTAAACAAAACGGTCCCTTCAGTGGGAGCGCCTTCCACTGGCAAACGCAATATAGCTACTACATTCATATTGCCTACCACAAATACCTCAAGGCGTTCTCTAAACAAAACGGTCACTTCAGTAGGAGCGCCTTCCACTGGAAAACGCAATATAGTTACTACATTCATATTGCCTACCACGATACCTAAAGGCGTTCTCTAAACATACGGTCACTTCAGTAGGAGTGCCTTCCACTGGCAAACGCAATATAGCTACTGCATTCATATTGCCTCACTCAATCCCTTAAGGCTTTCTCTAAACAAAAGGTCACTGTAAAGGAAACGTCTGTCAGCAGGGAACGAAATTTAGCTACCATATTTCATTTTAAATTTCATTCTTCAATCCCTCGTGGTGTTTAAACTGTTCTTATATTAAGTAAGTATTATGTAATAATATCAAACTAAATTTGTAACCACCATTAATTGTACTATGATTAGATGGTTACATACATTTTTAACTTTTTTACTATTATATTTATGTTTTAGAATAGTTTTAAAACTATTTCAATTCAATGTTAAAACAACTTTTAATTATTTTAATAGTAAACTATCTGAATGAGAGGGAATAGAGTAAACACTCTTTAAAATTGTTAGGTTCCATCTATAATTGTAAAGCATTGAGATTGAACATCCTTGTTCCTCTCAACATCCTTGTTCCATCCTTGCCGTGTCTCTCCTGGAGGACACGGCACAAAACTCAGATAAATAAGTTGAATTTATTTATAATTTTTTCAAGCAATTGTTAACATTCCATGTTTTGTTACTTTTTAAATTGTAATATGATCGCTTTATGGAAGATGCCCTTATAAGATAAACCCAATCTTAGTTTTTATATGTAATTGTTTAAAGTTATTTCTTACTAAATTGAGTTTTCTCTTAGATACGTAGTTTTTTTTAACTTATGGTAAGATAAAATTGCACTTGATGATGTTAAAGTTGTTATCTGTTATAATTGTGTTTTTCTTTTCTAAATACTTGAAGCATTGAAATATACAAATTAGTATCATGAAAAATCCAATACTAACAAAAAAATTTCAAATGACAGTAAAACTTATATTGCCTTTTTTACACTAATTCATTTTCTTATTTCATGATTAGATTTCTCAGTAGTACATTATGAGTGCTAACGGTTTAAAAGGTAAAAACTCACAACTGTTTCACATATATATTGTAAAAATGTTTCATCCCTTTGAGTAAGAAATGTCTAATAACTCTAACGCTTTGATCCCTCTCAGACATAATAATTCTGATCAGCCATTGTCGTGTAGAGTATTTCTCCTCTTTAAATAATCTACAATCACCTTAGAGTACTGTAGAGTAGATTTCCCCAGAGACTAAGGATTGAGTGCTCAATTTTCATCAGATTATGTGGCAACTTGCATCTCACAAGGCTTTACACTTAAGAGTGTCTTGAAATTCTTGAGATCAGTAGAAATATTAATTTCATCCTGTTGAATGCAGGGTTAAAATATATTTACTTGGGATACTATTTGTAGTAATTTAAATTTATTTTACCCTCATATATCTTAATTTAGTATTACCCATGTACATGACATTTAAATTCTTGTTGATTTTCCGTAGCTGCTTTAATTTGCATAATTTTTACCTGCAATTCAGTCTGTCGACAGTTATGGAAAAACAATTTTCTATTGAATAAATGTGAATGTAGATAGCGACTGCTCATTGGGTAGTTATCATCAAATGCCATTCGTATATGTTTATGAAAGAGAAGATCGCTCATAAAGCATATTATGACTATATTGAGTGTGGATGAGCTCATTATTTAGCATGTGAATATATGAATGGGCAGTTCTCATCAATAAGACATCTTATTGAACATCTTAATGAAGAGGGTAGAGCTCATCAAGCATTCATCCTAAAAATGTACGGAGAGTGGGAGAGCTCTTCAAATGTCTTTTTGTATAGAAGGAAATAAAAAATAGTTCATATGTATGGTGAGTAAAAGGGCTAAAAATATTTATGGTATATATAGAGAATGATGACTTAACAAGTGCCATATATATATATATATATATATATATATATATATATATATATATATATATATATATATATATATACATGATGGAGTGTGGTTTTATTAATGTCCTATGTTTGTAGGGAGGGTTGAGGTGGTCAAGTTTCCTGTTTATTTATTGTAGGGGTCAGTGTATGTTGTATGTTTGATGGTTTATGTATTTTATCAATTTTTTTATGTGCATTTGGAGGGTGGGAGGGCTTATAAAATGTATGTAACTAAAGAGGGTGGAAGGGGAAGATCAGGAGTCCTGTGTATTTAAGAATAATGGGGGAACACAAGAAGTAAGGGGATGGAGAAAATCACATATATTTGGAGAGGGTAAGACTTATCAAGTAATATATGTATGGGACAAAGTAGGAGGGGTGGGTTTAGCATCTTATATGTTTATGTGGGTTCATAAAACGTATGGTCAATGGAAAAGATCTTGAAGCCCCTGTATTCTTACTGGAAGGTATAGGTTCAACAATGGTCTTAGATACACATGGGGAATGAGATAGCTCAGTCTTATGTACTTTGGATGATTCTTTAAGTGTCGTATGTATCCAGGGTGTAAAAAATGTGGAAACGCTTTAACAATAACGTTATTTTTTCCATAGATAGTTTGATTGTTTATGATAATGTATAATTAAAAAACATACTTATTACTTTTTTATATAAAGTATAATTTTTGATCAGAATAATTTACTTAAAACCATTATAGCCTATTAATAATGTTGTTCAAATTACTGACATTGAAATTCAAATGACCGCCTCTTTGGAAAGGATAAACCTTTTGAAGTCCGATTTGTGGCAATTAATTTCTCTTGATGTTATATCTCTGAATACTTAATATTTATTAGCACGTGTTCTTATAATCAGATGATTGTATTTATCTAATGTTTATGTTTATGTTTTCAAGTTTTACTTTTGGGAATAAAACCATCTATTTTTACATATTTATTAATCATTTATTTGAATACGAAAATGGCGACGAGGATTTGGGATTTCTTGTTGGATTTTTAGATTTGTTCATTTATTCACTTTCACATCATGGCTGAAGAATTAATCAACACATTAGTGGAGGCACTACGCCAAGTTCAATTACCTCAACAACCGACACAGTCTACGAGCCGATACAATGGACGGGGCTTTCAACTTCAACCATACGATGAAAATGAAGAAGCATTCGGCAATTATGTATCACGGTTAGAGAATTTCTTCAAGCTACAAAATATTACAGAAGATGACAATGAATCAAATGCACATAAAATCCACATACTTCTTAATTGTTTAAGCCCTAGAATTTTCCAGACCTTGTCTGCACTAACAGCTCCTCAGAAACCCTGTGAAAAGAATTATGAAGAACTCGTCAAGTTACTAAAGCAACACCTCTGCCCTAAAGCTAGCGAAATGGCAGAACAACATCGCTTTGTACTTCGACTCCAGGAAGATGGTGAGTCTATTGGCCAGTACATATCTAATCTGAGACAAATAGCTAATGCATGTAACTTCGTGTGCTCTGATTGTAACAAGTCAACTATGGATGTTCACCTACGGTCACAGCTTGTAAGAGGGATTAATGATAATGACATTCGCGAAAGAATTTTACAGCAAGGAACAATCATGACTTTCGATGAAACAGTTAAACTTGCCATAGCAACTGAAGCAGCAAAGTTGGAAAGTCGACAAATGCAAAACCAAAGGTCATCGACTCCAGGAGTAAATAAGATCAGTTTAAATAGGAAAGTTACCAACCCGACATTTAAAGATAAACTTAACAAGTTGAAAGGTTGCTGTTTTAGATGCGGTAGCTCATCACATAGGTCTAATGAATGTGATGCGAAAAACAGAACTTGTCACAACTGTCAAAAGGTAGGACATATAGCAAGGGTATGTCTTACAACTTCAAAACAAATTAATCGAAAGGGCCAAAAACAGTTTGGTCAGGCCTTATCTTCAACAAACTCTGAAAGATCCGGATCGGATCAAGAAGACATTTTCTGCATGCGGCAGTATAAGGGTAGTCGTAACGACAAAATGATGGTACAAGTGACTGTAGATGGCGAACATATAGATTTAGAATTGGATACTGGAGCAGCAGTCACAACAATTTCTCTGGACACTTTTACAAGATTATTTCCTGAAAAGATTCTTAACCCGACTCACCTCAAACTACATACATATACTAATGAGGTAATCAAACCACTAGGTGTGTGCCAAGTAAAAATAAAGCATGACAACAAAACGGTAAAAGGAGATCTTTACGTTCTTGCCCAGAAAGTGGATTCTATAATGGGCAGAGAGTGGATAAGGAAGCTCAACATTTCATGGGCTGATATTAGATCTTTACGAGCTTCTCAGCCAACACAGGCTCAGTCATTAGACAGACTTCTTCAAGAATTCTCTGACATCTTCGACAAAAGAGTAGGCACAATTCCTAATTTTGAATGCGCTCTTCAACTCAAAGATAATGCTAAACCTGTTTTCAAACGTGCCAGACCTGTACCATATGCTCTCATGGGAAAAGTGGAAGAGGAGTTAAAAAGATTGGAGGCTGAGAAAATCATAGAAAAAGTATCACATGCAACGTGGGCGACACCTATTGTACCTATAGTAAAACCTAATGGGTCGATGAGACTTTGCGCTGACTACAAGGCAACCCTCAATCCCCTACTGCAAGATGAACACTATCCAGTACCGAGAATCGAAGATATTTTTGCGCGGATGTCTGCAGGGAAATTCTTCTGTACGTTAGATGTCCGTCAAGCTTACCTACATGTCGTTATGAATGAAGAAAGTTCCAAAATGCAGGCAATCAACACACATTTGGGAATTTTCAAGGTCAACAGGTTAATGTTTGGGGTCAAGACAGCACCTGCTATATGGCAGAAACAAATGGATCAAGCACTGCAGGGACTTGAGGGAGTATCTTGTTTTTATGACGATGTCAAAGTTCAAGGTAGCTCTTTTTCAGAAACGCTAAATCGACTGAGAGCTGTGTTTCATCGCCTTAGAGACTGTGGGATCCGGCTTAGTAAGGAAAAATGCAGGTTCTTCGAGAAATCTATTAAATACTTGGGGCACATAATCGACGAAAATGGTCTACACAAGGACTGCGATAAAACCAAAGCGATCAGTGAAGCAAAACGACCTAAAAACGTATCAGAACTAAGGACATTCATAGGACTCGCCAACTACTACAATAGGTTTATACCAAACTTAGCGAGCATTCTTCAACCTTTCTATCAACTCCTACAAAAGAACGCCGAATTCAAATGGACAAGTCATTGTGAAAACACCTTCGACAAAATTAAACGACACATTACCAGTGAACAGGTGTTAGTTCCTTTCGATCCGAAGTTGCCTTTACTACTGAGCACAGATGCATCACCTCTGGGTCTGGGAGCCGTGCTATCACACAAAATGCCCGATGGATCTGAAAGACCAATTAGTTTTGCATCCAGGTCACTTTCCAAAAGTGAAGCAAATTACAGCCAGATTGAAAAGGAAGCAACTGGTTTGTTTTGGGGACTACATAAATTTTTCATGTACTGTTTCGGTCGAACCTTTACCTTAGTTACGGACCACTAACCGTTGACATCAATCTTCAACCCATCTAAGGCTCTTCCCGCAATATCAGCTTCTCGAATGCTTAGGTACGCTATTTATCTGTCAGGATTCGACTACACAATAGTTTACAGGAACACAAAACAACATGCAAACGCTGATTACCTTTCACGTTTTCCACTGGATCGGCCAGAAGATAATGATATGGACCAGTCCTCCATGTTTCAAATCAAACAGCTGGAAGTCATGCCGGTTACAGGAAGAAATCTAGCGATAGCTACTAAAGAGGATCCAGAATTATCAGAAATTATTGATTCTATTATGAAAGGCAAACAGCTTAAAAATGGAGAAGCAGCAATCTACTCAATGAAATGAAAAACGTCTTTATTTATATTCAAGAGGCGAAGTTAGGGCTGCAAAGCCCTCTCTACCACTTAACCTCATCATACATAATAACATATTTTCAAATATAAATAACAATTTACAAGGAAATACAAAATAGAAATTGCAATGTACGAAGTAAAACATATAAAGTCAAAAAATGTGAAACATTATATTTAAACTTAAAAATATTACGACTATCTCAAACAAAACTACAGTTATTCATAACATTTATTCAAAACTACATTCATTCGGTACAATCACTCATTACCGCCACCACCAAGCCACAGGGACACCAACCACTACTCCCGCTAGGCCCGCAGCAGATAGCACCTCACCTCCGCCCCAAACCGAGTGCGCTTATCGATGGATCTGATATTATCAGGCAGATCATTCCAGAGCCTGCACGCGGAGACAATAAATGATTTGTTGAAAGTGGTGGTCCGGTGAACTGGAATAGACTCACCACGTCTTGTTCTACGCACACCAACTTGTGACAGATAAACAAACTGCTCTGACAGATAATTAGGAATTTGGTTTTGAAGAATACTGTGCAACAATATCAGGATATGGAATTGTCGAAGATTGTTTAACTTTAAGATGGATAATTGGTGGAAAAATGGAGTAACATGATCCCTTCGCCTCAGGTTGAAAATAAATCTGATACAGTAGTTTTGGGCACGCTGTAATCTTTCCGCGAGCTCAACAGACATGTCATTGATTACAGTATCACAATAATTAAAGTGAGTGAAAACTAGAGTCTTTACTAACAACACCTTGACATTGAGAGGGAAAAACATGGCAAATCTTTTCAAAGTGTGTATAGCAGCAAAAACTCTATTACACATTACAGCTACTTGATAAGTCCAGTTCAAATTTTTATTCATAATAAGTCCTAGGTTTTTAACTTTGTCACAAAACGGTAATTCTGTATTGTTAAGTTTGAGTTTTGGTATATTTGTCAGGTCAATGTTAGAAGTGAGTCTAGTAGAGCCCAACAATATTGTTTGGGTTTTGGCCTCATTGAGCTTTAAGCCATGCTTGGCAGCCCAATTTGTGATAGACTGGATATCACAGTTAATGTTAGTTATGGCAGTAGGCAAGTCTTTCAAAGTAAAGTGAGTATATATTTGTAGGTCGTCAGCGTATAAGTGAAATTTGCAGAAATTGATAACAGTAGTGACATCGTTAATGTAGAGTAAGAATAAGAGTGGCCCAAGCACAGAACCCTGGGGCACACCTCTAGTCACCAGTTCCCAGTCAGAATTTCTGTTGTCTGCCTTTACACACTGCCGACGATCCGTCAAGTACGACCTGACTGACCCATTCAATACAACCATCAGAAAAACCACCAGAGAGCATTTTTATATAAAGAAGGGGATAGTAAACGCAGTCGAAAGCTTTAGAGAAATCAAATAGGGTCAAGATGGTAAGTAGGGACTTATCAATAGCAGAGCGGACATCGTCAGTAATTTTAAGAAGGGCAGTGGAAGTACTGAATCTTGAACGGAATCCAGATTGGAAATTGGACAATAACCCAGCACTCTCCATAAACGATGACATCTGACGGTGGACTAACCTTTCGAGGCATTTTGACAATGCTGGCAAGATACTGATAGGTCTGAAATCTGATGCAACTTGAGGTGACGAAACTTTTTGTAGAGGGTGCACAAAAGCAGATTTCCACTCAGACGGAAAAGTAGATGACTCAATTCAAGATGGCTGCCTTTTTAGGGGGGAGAGAGTTGCTATACCAAAGAAATATCAAACAACTATCCTGGACGAACTGCATACGGCTCACATAGGTATGACTAAAATGAAGGCTCTAGCACGTAGTTACTGCTGGTGGTCAACTATTGACCGTGATATCGAACAACGTGTACGAAGTTGCCTTCCTTGTTGTGAGAAGCAGAACAATCCATCGAAGACGGTTCGCCCTTGGGAGCCCCCTACAATGCCATGGCAACGTATCCACGTTGATTTCGCAGGTCCTTTTAAAAATCTATACTTCCTCATTGTAGTTGACTCCTATTCAAAATGGTTGGAAGTGGAACCAGTCAACTCAGCAACATCACAGAGAACCATAAAGGAATTACGAAACATCTTTTCAAGGTTTGGATTGCCATGCACAGTTGTCTCTGACAACAGGACAGTGTTCACATCACATGAATTTCAGACTTTTCTCAAACTGAATGGTATCAGTCAAAAGAGAACGGCACCGTACCACCCATCATCCAACGGCCAGGTGGAACGTTATGTCCAGGTCATCAAGAAAGGTCTCAAAGCTATGTCATCAGAACCCGGGGACATCAACCTAAAACTTTGCAGACTACTAATACAGTATCGAAGAACCCCACACACTGGAACCGGTCTGAGTTCATCTGAGTTGCTTCTTGGAAGGAGAATCAGAACAAAACTTGACATTCTACTAGACACAAGACCTAACGAGAACATCGAATCTAAAGATCCTAAAAGGAAGTTTAAAGTTGGAGATTGGGTCCAATTTAGAAACTTTGACAACAAATCTCAAAGGTGGAAATACGGACGGATCATTGAAAAAGACGGGCACTTACACTACTGGATAGAATACAAGGGGAAGAAAGAAAGACGTCACGTAGATCAAATACTTACAACCCAACAAGACGACGGTATCCAGTACTCAAGAGGAGAGCCAAAACTGCTAGGATGGCCAACTTCTAATCACCAAGAAGTCAATGTACATAATAATGAAAATATTCTCAAGCCACAAGGACATTTGAGAGTTACAAATGAAGAAACTGAAAAGGTCATTCAACCACGATCTGAAGGAAACGGAGAAACTGATGATGCATTATGTAAAGGAAATGTTGACATTTTACCCGCACCAGTTTTGCCTGAATCAACAGAATTGAGAAGATCAACGAGACAAAGGAAACTGGTAAAACGATACGGTTATGACTAATGTATCTGAAAATCTACAGAGTGAATTAAGGAGGGAGGACTGTTATATCTCTGAATACTTAATAGTTATTAGCATGTGTTCTTATAATCAGATGATTGTATTTATCTAATGTTTATGTTTATGTTTTCAAGTTTTACTTTTGGGAATAAAACCATCTATTTTTACATATTTATTAATCATTTATTTGAATACGAAACTTGAATAGACCTTTTATTTGATACCAAACTCGACCTCAGCTTACGTTGAAGATTTTTGTCAACTCCTCGTGGGCCAACCCCCTGAAAATATGAAATGTCTCTTATGGCGTCAAAAAGTATGTTCTTTGTAACCATGATCATGTACAAGATTTCACTTTTACAAGCAATGTCATACAAAAGTTGTGGAGGCATTTCTATATTTTTTCCCATCCTGTATAAGGAGAATGGGATGTTTATATATAAGTATAGAAGGGGGGAATGTGAGTATCTTTTACATGGAGTGTTGCAATTTTTTTTTTTTTTTTTTTTTTTTTTTTTTTGTGATTGTTGTATCACATACTTCAGGGCTGAAATCAAAAACTG
The DNA here is from genome assembly GCA_035578905.1 of Stictocephala bisonia. Lineage (NCBI taxonomy): Eukaryota > Metazoa > Arthropoda > Insecta > Hemiptera > Membracidae > Stictocephala > Stictocephala bisonia. Next base: position 129,303 of record JAQJVL010000469.1, on the reverse strand, counting down.
AGAGGAACTTGTGTAGAAAGGCCTACTATATAATATAATATGTATAAAACTGTTAGCAGGTAATTCATTCATTATTCATTTATAATGAATAATAAATTATAAGTAAATTAAAATAAACATAATATAACTAAAATAGGTCTGCTTGAATCACCCTAGTATTTGGCCATATAACAGTCTGAGTACCTGGAATAATAATTGCAAAAATATAAAATTCTCAAACTAATGTTACTTCATGCCTCAAACAATGAGCCATGGGAGGGGGGCTTGGGGAGAGGGGATTTAGGGGTAAGAGGGGATGTATAGGAGGACGCTTAATCCATCAATACACAATTGAGCGAACTAATATTTCACCTTTCAATGCCACGTTTAAATTTGTTACTCCTATTGAGCTGAGAAATAATGACTAAAGCAAAATCTTTTCTATTGAAGACTAATTATTAATTAAAAATAATTTATGAGGTATTCAGACTTCATTAAAGACTTTTATATAGACCATAATGAAATAAAAATGATTTCTGTTATACCTTTAGTATAGTTAATTCTATTTTTACGACATATAAAAAGGATTATGCAAATAATTCCTTGAGAACGATTTTAAATATTGAAAGTAATTAGAGCTAAAGAGCACAATATTTGATTGAATTAATAAAATTATTATGTATGAATAGTGCATTCATAAATAAACAAAATAAATATAAATATAAAAACAAAATAAATATAAAATAAACAAAAATGTTCAATTTTTGTTTATTTTACAAACAAGCAATTTTATATGTTCCTTACTCCTAATCATTCACTAAATTCAGACTAGTAAAAAGTATTAGAGATGTGGTTTTTAAACTTGTATTGATAATTTATTGACCTCTAATAACATAATGTTAATATTATTTAAATAGCCCACCCGAACCATTTTCAGTTCTTGTACATTGGCTGAATTTTATTATTACATAACCTATAGTAATCTTATTATTATTTTCATTATTCATTGATAAGACGCTGATTGTCAAGATGTGGGCGAATATGAGGGGTGAATTGGGTATGATGATGAACGAGTGTAGTCATTGTTACTAACTAAGGTCAACTGTTCCTCAGAAAAGCTATTTAATAATAGCCCAGTAGCCAACTAAACATAAACTGTCCAATAAAACAATTATTTTTACTTTCATCCACATCTTTAAATTTCTATTGAAATTATAATTTATATTTGAAAAAATTCATAATAAATATGTATTATGGTTTGTTGTCAGCTACTATATATATATATATATATTTATATCAAGATCCAAAAGTCATAATACATATAATAAAAAAGGGTGTCAATTATATCCTGGGAAGGATTAATAGTATTTTAACTGTACATGTACAATAATTTTAAAACTTTACATGTCCTTAATGGCCATCAGAAACTATTTTTACACGTATTCGTTAACCGCTATATATCCGGGAGGATTGTCCACAAGGAGTAGGAGGAAAAGTTTAGAATGGAGCATAGGTCGAGTTACATATCAAATTAAAGGCGTTTATTAGTATAGTAAAATACCGCAAACCTGATCACAAACGGTTGACTCTAGTCAAAATGGCAGGTGTTTGAATTTTAAAAACATTGCTAACAACTTTTTTTAAGATAACAATACTGAAAGTTGTTGCATTGTTTTAGCACGTTGTGTTTGGATTTCGAATGACAATTGTGAAGGTTTTCAATCATTTAAGCTTACTCAAAGTGGTAAACATGATTTTTAAAACACTATCGAGGAGAAAAAATCATTTTAAACGGCAGGAAAATGCCTGTCTACAAAGTTTAGTATGAATCGCCTAAAGTGAACACAATGTACTAAAACCATGCAACAACTTTCAATATTGTTACCTTAAAAATAAAAAAAAGTTGTTAACAATGTTTTGAAATATCAATCACCTGCCATTTTGGCTAGAGTCAACTGTTTGGGGTTGGATTTGTGGCATTGTATCATACTAATAGATATCTTTAAATTGATATGCAACTCGACCTATGCTCCTTTCCTCTGACTCCTTGGAACTGTCCCCGTGGATGTGTAGCGGTCAACAGAATACGTGTTAAAATAGTTTCTGACACAAAACCATGTTTTATTAACAACCTTTTAAGTTTTGTAGCTCGATTCGCAACGGTTAAAATAATACTAATCTGTCGCGGGACTCATTGACACCCTGTATAAAGTGATCTCCTGTCATATAGCTAAATCAAATCCATCCAGCCATTTAAGTCCCTCCTCACATATGCTGGTTAATCTCTCCGTAAAAGACTGCAGGGAGCAATCTGTAACTATGTGATCCATTATTTGTATAAACTCCCTATGGAGGGGAGGATGATGTTGTTCACGTCCACAGCAAATCTTTAAAGCTGTATGTACGCCCTGGGCTGGTAGTTCTAAATCTGGTAGCTGGACTGTCACAAATCAGCTACCAGATACTCTAACTTATAGTGAACTCTCAAATGGAATCCATTATACAACAAGCTGGGCCAAGTGTCGTTATTTAGTCAGATTCTATAGACTTCTTAGTTGATATAACAGAACCGTCATTACATAACATTCCTACAGTACTTTTATTAGTTATACGTTCGTTAATTTTTGTTTCAGAGCTTATTTATTTGATAATATGACTGACTTGATCAATGATATTATTTTATACAATTTACTATGTCAAATCTTTATATACTCCTTATGTATAAAATACATTAGGATTTTGTAGTTGATTTGGATAGAGGCAATTACGGTTCAGAGCATTGGAATTCCCTAGTGGTCAAGATGGTCGATAGGACAGATGCTCTGCCACTATACCTGCCCAACGCTGCTGATGAGAAAAATGTTGACAAACGATCTCTTTTATAAGTGAATCAGTCATGTAAAATATCTAAAAAGTCCAATAACTAATATTGAACACCTGAGTACACTGCGAAATAATTGCAGATTTTTTATTGATTTTACTAGAGTAGAACCTTGATAGCACAAATAGCACAAAATCCTAAATAACCCAATTGTTTTAAACCTATTAAATCTCTCATCTCACTCAATTTTGAAAGTACTTTAAAATACAAATTGTTTGGGATCAACTACCATACTAAAAGGAATATTATTCAACTCTTAAGAGAACCCTTCACATCATGAATAACAAGAGCCAAATATCTATAAATTAATGATATTCTAAACAAATTCCCAAGGTCAGAACCAAGACAATTGTTATAGGGATGAAAAATGTTCTTTTGTTTCAGTGACTCTACCAGTGATGATTTTACAATATACTTTGGTCAGTTTAGTTCGAGTTGTGAATTTACAGAGAAGTTTAGAGGAATGTATTTAAAATAAGTATTGTGAGCATTTCTCTCAATCCAATTAAATAGAAGCGTACTGAATTAATTAAGGAATAGGTTCTGTTAAGTCATTTTTGTTTAACCTAACCTAACTGATTATGTGTATAAACAGACAGTAGCCACGGAATATCTTGAGCTGTCGAAACCGTAACTTTTCAAATACTTGATGGTTAGTGGAGGGGAGGGGTACGGCATACGCATGCATGGCTTTGTGCTAGCCTGACATGCAGACATTAGCTACTGCTGCTGATCAGCTGATTGGAGTCTTCTTTTTGTATCGAAAGCGTTTGTTATTTAAAATATTAAGTGCAATAATTTTGTTTATATTATTAGTTGTTATGTATTTAATAACTTACTCACAGATTTTATAATTTAAATATTAATTTAATTAGAACACAGATGCTTATCTTTAAAGAGATTAAATTTAATATTGCTCACAAAGTTATTCATAAGTATGTATTTCCTTACGGACTGCTTACAATAAAAAACTTGAACAGGACTTATTTACTAACATAACCTACATTCTATAAATTCACTAGTGTTTAATTATTTGGTATTCCATATGATTTTATTTTTTGCTCATTAAATATTAGACAAAGATAACAGTAATATAATTAAAGGCCTATAGGCCTAAATATAATATAATAACACATTAAAATACCAAGGAATATGATTATAAATAAAAAATATCAGTGATTAATCGGATGGAAGTTGTGTTATAAAAAACTAAGGTAACTTGTGGGCATGGTGACTTGATGTTTACACCAGTGCTAGTAGTAAGGTAAACGCTGTTTATTGGTAGAGATCCCCCTCCCCCCAGCACTGACAGTGACGTAAGCCACAGCTCAAGATATCCCGTGGCTATTTTTACAATAATAACTCACTGTTATTTTTATTTTTGTTCATTTGTTCATACAATCTATGTCTACAGTTTGTTCTATTATATAACTATGTGCATTATATGTATGTCAATATGTTTGCTATATACAAATCACTTCTTATATACTGTACTTTTTAGTGAATTATTCATACGATTTAAATCTTAATTCATGTTTACCACCCCATCATAATATTACAATGCCAATCACAGTTTGCATTATAGATATGTTGAACTGTTTTTTCTCAGTAGTAAATAATTTGTTTTATTCAGCTTATCCTAGATAAGTAGTAAACAACTTGTTCCATTGAAAACCAACGTCTCCATAACGAATTTTGCCTCTTATACCTCACAACTACAAACACCATTGCAGAAAATACCTTTATATATATATATTTTTTTTTAGATTTTATATTTTCATTATAAGATTCAATTGTAAAATGTCATGTATTGATATTTCTGTTTATTTTACTTTATTGAGGGTTTAACATTGTTTGTATCATAATTCTGACTTTCCTAATCTGGTAACCCGTAATTGAAGATACAAAGTTTGAAGATTTTAAGATTTTACTATCTTATTAACATTTTGCAATGTATTTAAAATTAAAATAGTGTCATGCAATCAAATTATAACGAGCCTTAAATTAATTTAACAAATAAGGCAATAATTCTGGAAGGTTAAAATAAATTTTTTCTAAACCTCGTTTCCACTCACAGAAATCCCAGGACCTTTTCCATAATGCGACTTGTACCAGCACATGTCATACCAATTGTATTGGGACAGATTTGTTGTATTAATGAAATGAAAATAGTTCATGTAGAAGCCATGTACGATCATAAACCTTACCATGATCCAAACATAGACTGTCACAAGATTAGGTTTTAAAAAAGATCTCTGAAGAGTGTAAATGGTCAAATTTATGATTCTCAGAGCTAAATTTGCAGTAGGTATCTAAAACGATTTTTCGATATGACAAGCTGATGTCACAAAAGCAATCCATAAAGTAGGCCTATAAAGAGGTGTGTTACTCAAAACATTCTTTTCTTAGAGTATCTGAGTCCAAATAAACAGAAGTTTAGGATGTTGGATGGTCGTCAAGGATCAGATGTTAAGAGAACTAAGTGACCAAATGATTCGGATTCCACGTAAGGCTGCAGATCCCTTAGTCACCCTAGCTATTGGGCTATTAATAAATAGCTCTTTTTGAGGAACAGTTGACCTTAGTTAGTAACAATGACTACCCTTGTTCATCTACACTCATTCGCCCCTCATTTCCACTCATATCTTGACGATCGGCATCTTAATAATGAATAAAAAAGCTGGGATAGGATGCAACAGTCTATATAAAGCCCTAGGAACTTATAATAATTCTTATTTATCAATTGAAACCCCTCTTCTACTACAGAAAGTCAAAATCACCATAGCTATTATTAAAAACTATTTAGTTTGTCTTGCCAAAGCTTATCTTATAACTAATCTCATTTATAACTTTGGTATCTTAATTTTAAACTTTAAGGCCTACAGAAAAATCGTTAACACTAATAAAAAACAAAAACGGCCCCAATATACCATTCAGGGATCCAGGGTCCCAGTGTAACAGACTTTAATACAGAACTTAATTTCCATAACACCCCACCATCCTCAAACTGCACTTCTGTGTAATGACATTTTAGTTTAACAAAAAGGAACTAATTATATTAAAAAGTATACAGGGAAGTCCATAGGATATAGATTACTGATCACAACAATACTATGGTCCACTCGGTAAAATGGCTTAGAAAAGCCTAAAGACAACCTTACATCCCTGTTCAGTAATAATACTGCAATAAGAACAGCTTAGCTGGATAGGGCCAGACTAACTCACATCAAAGCTAACATTTCTGGACTGTTAGGCTAAGACAAGCCAGCATTTGCCAGTCCATGAGGCTTATTGTACATTCTCCACAAAACAAGGTTTTCTGCTCCAACCAAGGTTTTTTTACTAATAAATAATGATAACAATATATACTATTAGTTTTAGTAGACTATCGAAATAGGAGCATATATTTCTTTGGGGACGTCACTGCAGATTAGAGACTGAGTATCTCCAATTGAAGTAACATAAGTTTAGGCATAACTCTGACCTTTTCAATGGATTTTACGACTGTAAAAATTCCTTGATTCATCAATCTTGGGCATGATGTTAAAGAAGAATTTAACTCGGTTTGAAATTAATTCCGTAAAATGTTTAATATGTACATGTTAATAGATGAAATAGATGTACATAAAATCGTGATAAAGACTTCCTTTATGTTCAACATTTTATAAATGATGTGAAAAGGATAAATAAATGTAGATGTTGACTAAAACAGGTTGCTATTTAATATATACATTCTTATCAATGGTAACGTGGACACAGGAATGAATATATTGTGCTATAAATAACATAAAGAATAAGCTGCATTGATTTACTTTGCAGTAACCAACAAAATAAAACTAAATGAGTGCAATTATCTTAGCACAGCCTATTTATTATAACACAACTGGTTAGTCTTAGAAGTATTACAAATAAGTTTTGTATGTACTATATGGAACGTGTGTTTTTGACGACTGTCACATCTGACGTCACTTGATTACTCTGTACTCAGTATTTATCAACTGAAAAATAGTTGTAGTTCGTGGCCCAAGTCTAACCTAAAATATCAATATGTCATCATTTACATAGAATAATTGCCAAAAGTACATTTTGTTATCCTATTTACTATTTATCATAGTCACCATCAGATTACCTACAAAATGTCGTCAAGTGACTGGGAGGAAGTTAAACGTCTTGCAGCAGATTTTCAAAGAGCTCAACTTAGTGTTTCATCCCTAAGGTAAACTTATCTGATTCATTATTAACTCATAATCTTTGATAATCATTGGTATTAGGCTATTTAATGTTTTAACAATCATAATATTGACATTATAAAATAATAGCAATATAAGTATTATTTTAGTGCACAGATAGTAATTAGGGCCTATTGTAAATTAATATTTTATTATTATTTGCCGTTTTTAGGCCTATTCACCTAACAAAATTGCTTATATTTTCACTCAATATGCGTTTTAGGTATTCATGCGCTTTCTAGACCTCTTGCCAATCTTGACTTTTTTATTACCAGTGGGTAGAATCAGGTCTATATTTTATGAGAAAACCCTTTTTATTCCACGGAAATAAGGTTTTATATGAAAAAAATCAGAAATTTTAAATTTCGGAAAATGTTATTTTTCAATTTAGCCTATCTCCGTTTTTTCATATTTTTTTTCTTGGGTATATGATGTAGTTTTTCGTGATGAACACAAATTATTTCTTGAAATATCACAGAAAAACTACGTTCGTGGCAAATCACCTATGTTGTCCATATGCACATACAACAAAACATGTTAATAGGACATATGACTAGCCACCAAAAACAAATTTGCACATATTCCTGCCAGAGTGACGGCCAGTAGGCCATTACGAAGGCAAGGGACCCGAATTTAAACCTTATCACGCCGTAAGCACATATATGTGCATATGTTGACTTTGCTCTAAACTCCTCAAGCGCATATACACGTGTAATAATTATTAAAGTAATATTTTTGTAATAATGTTTCTAATTTAATCCGGTAGTGCGTTTGGGTTATGGGCGGTGACTCATGAGAGACATATTGTGCGACTCGTGTCCTATTGTTGGCCTGTCAATCACTACGAGACTGATTTGTGTCTGGCAGTGAATATTTCTGCTGCACCGCCCAACACCACAAGCGCATATACGCTTAGTCGAGCCAAGCAGTTGTCATTTTCCGCCTCCTCACCTCTTTGAAACTGTGTATTTAGTTGTTTTTATCATTAATTTAGTTTAATATATGAAAGTAATTTATAAGTTTTAAGAGTCAATATGAATAATACGGTCGATTTTGATTTTGTGGAAGGTGCTAAATACATTGTATTCAAGTGCTATATGTATTTACTTATTTTTTATTATATATGTGTTATGTGCAGACCCTGTCTTTGTCAGTTTATGGACAAGTTAATGTACTGAATTATACATATTTTATTAATAGTAATAATACTTTGTATTGATTCATACTGTATAAGTGATATATGCCTGAGGCTTACTTTCAGGTTGACGGCTTAATTTCGGCGATAAACTTCATTAAATGTCTTTTAGTGATTTTATTCTAAAAGAACATCAGTTATAGTAATTTATAATTTTTAAGTTCTCTTTGGTAGACACATAAAAATTTGTTATTTATGGGCCATCTAGGGAGACCAGCTGTCGGGAACGAAATACTGCTTAGCCATTGTGGCATTGCGTGATGTCAACAATGGCTAGTTTTGTTAGTACATATATGTAAATAAGGTAAGAATTCAAATTTATTATTATATTTTCTTTTAGCTACCATTCTTACATTAATATTTATTTCATAATATATTCATTTATTATGATGGATTATAAATCTTAGCACGCTTGCACATTTTGATAGAAAAGTAAAACTGCACACTTTTTCATTTCAGGTAATATACAAAAGAAAAAATTATGGGTCTTGTAGTTTTTATAACAGCAATATATTTTTGTAATCAGAATTACATTGTGAATAAACTGCACATTTCACTTTTATCACAAAATGTACCAGTTAACGGTTAGACAAAGGTTTTTTTTCAGAATGATAAACATTTCTGCTACATAAGACCTACCAAAAATTATCTATTTAAACCTAAAATCAATCATATTATCTTATTTTGTTTCCCACATATTTGTTTAATAAAATGAAACATAAATATTTATATTTAAACCATTAGTTATAAAATGGGATAAGTTGTACCGGTAAATAATGCCTGCAAATAGGCCGCCTAAACAGAATTACACCATGGCTAGCTCTAGGGTTAATTTAAATGATTTTTATTCATCTTTTTTAATTCAATATGTTTTTTTTTACCCTGAATATAAATTTTAAAACCATTTTGATCCAGTTATTTCTTGCGCTATAACAGAAGAATACTTTGGCGGCGAATTGTGATTATCAGCCATCATGCGTTCATTTTAAACACCAACTGTTAACCACAAATCGGAATTCACATAGGCCCTAGGCCGTGCCGGAGGCCAGGCACCCGAATTCAACACAAATTATGAACTTTTATTTAGTAAATAGACAATTATTTACCAGGGGGTTAGGAAGGATAAGTTAGTTTATGTTTGGTTGGATAAGTAAATAATGTACTTTACAGGCAGAAAAAATAATTTTATTGAAAAATTAAATGTTCATGTTTAGCATAAAAACGTGTACAGTGAAAAAAAATAAATATATTTTTTAAGTGTGTTATTTCATTATCAGATAAAAACTGGTTTTTTGATTTTTCAGCAACCTACTTAAGAGATATGAATTCATGTTTCACCACTTTTAAAAAAAAATGGTATTTTCAGAAGTTTCTAGAAAGTACATAATATACTTACCCTACTAATATTCTACACACTAGTATGATAAACTTCTTTTTTATATTCTCTACAATGAGCATCGTTCCAACATTTCCTGATTCCGTTGAGACAGTCCTTACTTTTGTCCATGTCCAGACCAAACACTCGGAACATATTGTCTCGATATATTAATTTTTGAACTAAACTAATATTTTACTGAGCCATTTTTCTATTCATGCTCTTCAAAGCCGCTTCGCCATTCTTGAAATAATTATTTTAGTACCAGTGGGTAGAATCATGTTTATATTTCTGGGAATATTTTTTAATCTGCTGAAAATTTGTTTTGACTAAAAAACTCAAAAAATTCTATATTGTTGCAAGTCCTATATTTCGTTAGAAACTATTTAGTCTGAGAGAGTTATTTCTAAAAACTACTTTCACAGCAGTTGGCGGCCATATGCACGATGATAATAAAAGCAATGAGTAGGCCTAACTCCCAAAAAAAGAATTAGCATATATTTCCACGGGAGGGATGGCTGGCAGGCTGTCCCCGAGACTAGGCACCTTATATTAATGCAAATTACAACATTCGATTGAAGAAAAGTAAATGCTATAATTAACTTAGTTTTCTTCATACAAAACAGCACAGAAAGTGTTAAAATTACCTTTACATAATAAGCAAATCATAACATTTCATAGTGTAAAGCAAAGCCTGATGTGATTGAGCTACTCACAGCTTCTCAATCACATATATTGAGCAGAAAACAACTGTTTAATGTTCACAATCAAACATTGTAAACAAAATAAATATCAGCTATAGAAAGATTTAACTTAATCAATTGTAAACAATATTCTCTGCCCCCTGGCCGAAAAAGAAAATAGATTCCTTTAAGTGTTTTTAAAAATGTCTTATTATATTTATTTTGATAACTGACACTTCCTCTAAAAGAATGCAACAGAACAATATATCTTATTTGTGTGAATCATATTTCTTTTGAATATGCTCATTACCACTGTGAACTGTTTATCAAACTTCTGGATTTTTTACTTATCTTTAAAGGCTGTCATCATTTTTGAACTTTTGGTGATATTTGAAAAGCTAAAAATGAAATTGCCAAGGTGTAGTATCAAAGCTACTGAATTATTTTCAACATAGAAAATTAAATTAAGCTACTCTGAGGCAAGGATAATTTTTTTCAGATTACACGAATCTTTAGAAAATATAAGTTATACTGTTTAGTTTTATATTTATTTTAATAATTTTTTAATTTTTTTTTTTTCATTTGGAGAAAAGGTTTAGGCCTATCTTTGCTTTAATAATTTGATATATGATGTTTTATGTAGGTATTGAAAAAAATAATTTTTATTGTCTGAGTAGTTTATATGATAGTACAGTATAACATTTCTCCCAAGTATCATATATATTTGATTACAATGTCAACACAAGAAAACTTGTTACTTAAATTGGTCTATACAAGAATGAAATGTAATAAATAATTTACTCCAATCGGTACAGTATGGTTTAGACTTATTTGTCAATTGAGTAATTTCCTTTCATCTACAGAATACTAGCTGAACCCGGCGGACGTTGTCTCGCCTTTCATTTTTCATTGACATACCAAAATAAAGCAATAAAAAGAATTATAGAAAAAAACCATTATTTATTAAATGAGTGCAAGAGGGTAAACAATATTTTTTCTCTTCTTATTTGGTGTATAAATGTAAAGATTTTTTGTAGTGTGTGCTACACTCTCAAGGAGAAATGTAGAACTACAATAAATCAAAACATATACAGTACTGTTGTTGTGAGAACTTCAATCTGCTTATGGCATGTGAAACTACATTAAACCACACAGTCATATGTTTTTTGTAAACAATTCTGATTCTCCATTTGAATAACATGGGATCTTTAGGAGCCCGTGGGGCGGGACCCTGTGGACGGATCTGCATCAAACTTCACAGAAACCATCTCGGGAGTATATAGGACAACATCCTAAAGTTTCATGGTGATCGGTTGGATGGTTTGGCAGCGCATAAACTTCAAACATATATACATACAAACATCCTCTTTTATAAATATAGATTGACTAGCTGAACCCGGCGGACGTCTCGCCTTTCATTTTTCATTGACATACCAAAATAAAGCAATAAAAAGAATTATAGAAAAAAACCATTATTTATTAAATGAGTGCAAGAGGGTAAACAATATTTTTGGTCTTCTTATTTCATCACATGTTTTAATTACTGAGGAAAAAAGGTTAACACCAAATATAGATCACCTGATCAAGTAAAAGTAGTGTGTGCTACACTCTCAAGGTGAAATGTAGAACTACAATAAATCAAAACATATACAGTACTGTTGTTGTGAGAACTTCAATCTGCTTATGGCATGTGAAACTACATTAAACCACACAGTCATATGTTTTTTGTAAACAATTCAGTTTCTCCATTTGAATAACATGGGATCTTTAGGAGCCCGTGGGGCGGGACCCTGTGGACGGATCTGCATCAAACTTCACAGAAACCTTCTCGGGAGTATACAGGACAACATCCTAAAGTTTCATGGCGATCGGTTGGATGGTTTGGGAGCGCATAAACTTCAAACATATATATATATATATATATACACACATACAAACATCCTCTTTTATAAATATAGATTAAATAATCAGAAATCAAAACAGAATATTTTAGACGTGTTATGTTAAGAACTATTTTAATATGAATTGTTTGTTAAAGTCAATGTTTTTAGATCATGGTAACATTTTCTACTGTTGATTATGAAATGCTTCTCAGAAAGATTTTTATCTATGGGGTCAGAGGAAATATATTTTCTTAGTTTGAAAGTAATTTATCATTTAGAAAATAATAGTTGAATTCATAGTTGTATTTTATAAATTATTATTTCAATATGCTTTATGCCATAAATAAATAAGTATATTTAATTGTCTGGAATTTGAATATAAGGAGACAAAAGCAGAACAGTGTGATTGTTCCCAATCAGTCAAAAAACAAAAATAACTGTTGAATTTTTTCTTTTAATTCTTATCTTTGGTTATAATTTTTAAATGGTAAACAATGTTGTCTGACAATGGAGATAAGTAAAATTATATAAATTCCAAATAAAATAACCAATAGACTACACAATAAAAACATACAAATAACTCCCAGCCTGTCATTCCAACAGACTGATATCTGTTATGATATATAGCTGGGTACAGTAATAAGAGGTTGTTACATTCAGGACACTTGTATGGAAGTTCTGGTGTCATTCATTGTTTAAGCCCTAACACCTGGAAATTTTACTTTATTGGAATTAAGCATATAAAATTAACAATGCAATATGACATTCCATGTGTGTTAAAATATCTTCCCAGAAAACTTGTCTTATGCCTCATCTCTTTTATTATATTAATTAGGTTTTTTAATATAATTATTGTACTGAAAGATATACTTTTATAATGCAATAATATTTTCACACAAATTAAACAAGAACACTTTTTATTACAAAGCAAAATCACTGACAGTAAAAAATAATACAAAGTTGTTTAAAAGAAGGCAAAATCTCCAGTGCAATACAGTGTAGTAGCAGGCTAAACATGACTAAGAAAACAAGTATAACATATGTAAGCATAAAGAGAGATTTTTTGTGCAGGTAACAGATACACTAGAGATGTAATTATGCAAAGGTACAGTGGGAACAGGCCTACTTCAAATGATCAACTTCGTGGATAGGCTATTTCAGTTTGCTTTTTCGGTTGGTTATAGAATATCAACACAAGAAAACTGGTTGGTTAAATTGGTCCATACAAGAATGCAATTTAATAATCGACCCAATTTCTATTTTAGATTTGATAGTGAACTATCAAAAGGGTTTATTAACGATATTGAGAATTTTTTTATGTCAAAGAAAAGAAAATGGTTTTAAAAGGGGAAAGGGAGTTTGTACTCATGTCAATTGTAAACACATGCAAATTAGGCTGAGTAATTGATGACATATGGCACTCAGACTATGTGATCATGCTGTGTCATACAACACCATCTGCACTAACATCACAAGCACAATGTTAGCACAACAAAGAACCATGTTCTGTTAATGTGTGGTTATGTTGCCAACATGCCATTGCCAATGTTGCCAACTATATTACAAACCAAAGCCATAAGTTGTGTTGTTCTTTGTTGATGGGTCATCTATCGTTACTATGACTAGTGTTATGTGTAAGATTGAATCAAGGTATCTGTTGTTTTGGCTTGTCACTAATTGTTTTGTCGTCATCAATATGACAACACCATTTTGGTAATGAAATAAAATATGTAATTTAAGGGGGGCCGTTGCCCTTCGCCAAAAACATTGTTTTCTAATAGTAATAGTAACTGTATCGTATCACTTGACGTTCCATTTAAAAGGTGAAAACCGATTCTGGTGGACCATAAGTGGTTTTTTGTAAAAAAGTTTAGTGTTTTTATACTTATTTCATGGTTAAATATATGAAACTCTAAATTCTATTCTTGATTACTAGGAGAAACCTCCGCACGCTTAGCATGCCAACCCCGTTTCTCGTAGCGCTCGTTACACCTCGGCCTTTGACCTATGACTGTTGACAACAAATAAAATAATATTATGTTAACTGTATAACGTAAAATCACAATATTACATTTATTTACAGTACTACTACTACTCACTCTACCTGTTTATTAGTATAAGCACCCAATTTGTATTACTTAGACTATTTCAATCATTTTTATTTCATTTGCTTTTGTTTAACTGCAGAAGATTAATTAAATAAATAAAACAACTGTATTAGATTACCATTGAATCTATCAAGTCCAGTAGAGCGGAGCCCTACAGTCGAATGTGAATAAAATAAATAAAATAACTATATTAGATTACCATTGAATCTATCAAGTCCAGTAGAGCGGAGCCCTACAATCGAATGTGAATAAAATAAATAAAACAACTATATTAGATTACCATTGAATCTATCAAGTCCAGTAGAGCGGAGCCCTACAGTCGAATGTGAATAAAATAAATAAAACAACTATATTAGATTACCATTGAATCTATCAAGTCCAGTAGAGCAGAGCCCTACAATCGAATGTGAATAAAATAAATAAAACAACTATATTAGATTACCATTGAATCTATCAAGTCCAGTAGAGCGGAGCCCTACAGTCGAATGTGAATAAAATAAATAAAACAACTATATTAGATTACCATTGCATCTATCAAGTCCAGTAGAGCAGAGCCCTACAATCGAATGTGAATAAAATAAATAAAACAACTATATTAGATTACCATTGAATCTATCAAGTCCAGTAGAGCGGAGCCCTACAGTCGAATGTGAATAAATAAATAAAACAACTGTATTAGATTACCATTGAATCTATCAAGTCCAGTAGAGCGGAGCCCTACAATCGAATATGAATAAATAAATAAAACAACTGTATTAGATTACCATTGAATCTATCAAGTCCAGTAGAGCGGAGCCCTACAGTCGAATGTGAATAAATAAATAAAACAACTGTATTAGATTACCATTGAATCTATCAAGTCCAGTAGAGCGGAGCCCTACAATCGAATGTGAATAAAATAAATAAAACAACTGTATTAGATTACCATTGAATCTATCAGGTCCAGTAGAGTGGAGCCCAACAATCGAATGTGAATAAATAAATAAAACAATTGTATTAGATTACCATTGAATCTATCAAGTCCAGTAGATCGGAGCCCTACAATTGAATGTGAATAAATAAATAAAACAACTGTATTAGATTACCATTGAATCTATCAAGTCCAGTAGAGCGGAGCCCTACAGTCGAATGTGAATAAATAAATAAAACAACTGTATTAGATTACCATTGAATCTATCAAGTCCAGTAGAGCGGAGCCCTACAATCGAATGTGAATAAATAAATAAAACAACTGTATTAGATTACCATTGAATCCATCAAGTCCAGTAGAGCGGAGCCCTACAGTTGAATGTGAATAAATAAATAAAACAACTTTATTAGATTACTATTGAATCTATCAAGTCCAGTAGAGCGGAGCCCTACAGTCGAATGTGAATAAATAAATAAAACAACTGTATTAGATTACCATTGAATCTATCAAGTCCAGTAGAGCGGAGCCCTACAGTCGAATGTGAATAAATAAATAAAACAACTGTATTAGATTACCATTGAATCTATCAAGTCCAGTAGAGCGGAGCCCTACAATCGAATGTGAATAAATAAATAAAACAACTGTATTAGATTACCATTGAATCTATTAGTCCAGTAGAGCGGAGCCCTACAATCGAATATGAATAAAATCATGCTTGCAACCTTCCATCTTAACATTATAGATCAAACCTCCTTAATACTACAAACACAATTGTTTATATTCTAACAGCTAGCAGTTAAAACTTTTTGGAAATCATTATTTATATTTGAACAGTTGTTACTTTTCCATTAATTTAAATCTCTCTCCATGTTACTCTCATGGCCGAAAGACATACTTTGAGGGCTTCCCATTCACTTTATGGTAAAAATATTAAAGAATTAAAACATTAAATTATTACAAAACTATGAACGGAGGCTTTTTGAATTAAAGTTTTTTGACACCTCAACCGTTTAAATTGGTTAAGAAATGATGGAGGAGTTGCGTTGACAAAGAACGGCTTCACATATTACCAGTATATACAGTATAAGGATTTTTCATTAAAAAACTCATATCAACTTATTATGGTCTACTATAGTGAACATTTAATAATCAGAGTGTTCAATATAACTTATAATAAAAAACATGAACGGAAGGCCTAGAGTTGAAATTAGATTGGATGTCGACCTTCCAGCGGTGGCTTGGCAGTTTGGGAAACGGCCACATTAACTGTATTATGGCCAACATGTATGGTATGGGGTTTTGAGCTGCACTGTGAAGACACTGAGTAACTAGAGGTGAGTTCACGCCATATGGAAAAAGTGGCGTGAGAAGGATCCACCAACTAGCATCGTTCAAGTCAACTTTTGCCCTACGTCACAGGATGAATAAAACATATTTCCAACCTAATACCAAGATAAAATAAATACTCCTATGTTTGTGGTGATTAAAATCATTACAATCGCACATGTCATTAAAATCATTTTCTTTAATAACAGTAATATTTAATTAAAGTATTTACTAGATTGTATTCTTGTATTGTATGTGTGCGGGAAGTCAGAACCGTTGAAAAAGAAAGCCTACCAGATTGAGAATTTTCAAAGAATTACTACCACAGCAGTTATCACTATCACTGCCATTGACTATTATGTGCCAGACACGTCGTTGGTGGAACCAACAATACCCATGCATGACCTGATATCCCCTTTTTCCGACTGTACAATATCAGCTTTCAGCAACCCCTTGTTTACATTGTAGACAACAAAGAACTAATAATGAGTCTCATAACCACAATTTGGGTACTTGAGGTGGAAGTGCTGAATCTCAAATGTGAGTCGCAGGTGGGGTGGGCGGACATTAAGGTTCAAAACCTCAGCAATGAAAAGTGGAGAGTCTACAAAGACAGATACCCTCTAATTAAATTAAAAAACAAATGTGGCCCTCTTAAGTTACACTGAACCTGACAATCCGATAAAATCAATCATAATCTTAAATAGAACCGGACACAACATCAATAGAAATAAAAAGACCATCGGTAAAGAAATCCCAGACCTGTAAGCCAACCCAGTAGGAAAACTAAAGCTAATCCTGCAGTTACAATCCCGGTGAAGTGAAACAGTATAGCTTCAAAAAAGTAGTCATCAAAGGGGACAGCCACACTTGCCACCTTAATCAAACATTTGATAAGTCCCTCAGGGAGAATAATTTTACTATCATTCACTAAAACAATGATGTGGCAACGAACAAAAAAGATGAGCTTTCCATCTTATTATTAGAATTGGTTCCAGACATTCTTGTGGTGAGTGATACTAGCTTCAGCTAAACCACCAAAAGCCACTTGCAAATTTGAAATTACAATTTGGTGAACGCATTTTGCAGAGAAAAACAAAAAAAGGGAGAGGATTGGGAATTTTTACAAAGTTAAAAACAGTGACCAGTAACTTGAAACTGCTATTTGCCACTTAAAAAACACTTTGAAATCACCGGGATAAAGCTCTCAACAAAAACTTATAAATTATATAATTGGACAATATTGCTCTCCTAGTCATGACGAAGACATCTTCCAGCAGTTTGAAGTTTTATTAAAGGAATTGCTCAGCAATAATTTTTACTTAATTCTGTTGGGAGTTTTTAACATCACCAAGATGAACAAAAAATTTTGATCATTTGTTATTAACAAAATCATATCTCAAACATGGTTTTTTGATGTGATTTTTACAAAATTTAAACTTTGTATATTTGCTAACCCAGTTAAGGGTAGTTTAAAATAAAAAAAGGAACAAAATTATCTTTATCAGTATCAAAATGGCAACCATAAGAAATGTTAAAAGTTATATAACTTTAAAACCATTATTTGTATTGAAAATGTATTAGAATACTTTAATTTTGTAAATTTAATAACAAATTCAAAGATACCTCAATTTAAAAAATTGGTTTGAAAATAAAAGAGTAAAGCACTTTTTCATGTATGCTTGTTTAGGGTTTTCACTTGTATGAAGTTTACTAACCAAATGTATAACTTCATAGTCATTATAAACAGCTGTTTTTAATTATTTTAAAGTATACATTGCTTAATTATTTTAGGCTGAAGTATGCATAGATGAAAGAGGTTGTCACATTGAACAGCAGTTATAATACAATTATACAATTTGTGTTTTTGTTTTATTTAAAATAAATTTTGTTATTAACAAAATGCTATTTTTTAGGAAACCTTAAAATATTTCATAAGTTATAAAATATTCAAGCATATATGAAAAGGTGCTTCACATAAAAACAGCTGATATTTAAAATAATTTAAAACAGCTGTTTATAATGACTATGAAGTTATCCATTTGGTTAGTAAACTTCATACAAGGAAAAACCCCTAAACAAGTATACATGAAAAAGTGCTTTACTCTTTTATTTTTAAACTGATTTTTTAAATTTACGTATCTTTGAATTTGTTATTAAATTTACAAAATTAAAGTATTCTAATACATTTTCAATACAAATGATGGTTTTAAAGTTATTTAACGTTTAACATTTCTTATGGTTGCCATTACTGATACTGATAATGATAATTTTGTTCCTTTTTTATTTTAAACTACCCTTATCTAGGTTAGCAAATATAAAAAGTTTAAAATTATTAGCTCAAACCATGTTTGAGATATAATTTCTTTTAATAAAAAACACATACAAACAGACATTAAACAAGGTGAGATAGGCCATATTTTAACAGGAACTTTTTTGCTTATTTTTATGTCTACTATCATATCCTGAAGTTGTGCTAACCTCTCACAAAACACCCTGTGTATATACATTTGACCACTAAGCGCCTTCTTTTACAATTTCAGGCTGACAGAGAGGAACTGTGTTGAAGTTATTACAAAGTTAATTGAATTAAAACTTTTGGAAGTAATATTCACAACTGATGGTAAAGAATATCTTACACCTCAACAACTGGTCAAAGAAATAAAAGATGAATTATACGTTCATGGAGGTAAGCTCACAGTTTTGATAATTTTAGTTTACAAGTAATATTTGTTCTTTGGTAGTACTACACTGTTAACTTAGACTTTAAATGGCATTTAATCAGTTGTATGGATCACTTGAACCTTTATCGAGCAGACTGGGATGAAGTCTTTACTCCAGTACCACTCCTGTAGCTATAAATTAAATATTACACAGGAGTGTTTGAGCTGTTGGTCCAACACACCTATAAACAAATATGGAATTGTCTTTGGAAAAGGTTTAACTTGTCCGTAGGTAAGCAACTCTCCCTGCTAAATGCCTGGCAGTTTCTAGATATTTAGCTTTCGTTTTAAAAAACATTCTATGGTTTATTGGTTTTACTGCTATCATGCTATACTACGAATTACAGATCTGAGTATTGCTTTTACAAATGTTGTAACAGATTGATTTTTTTAAATTTGTTTAAAGGGAAATTAACTTCTTGTTATTGATCTATTTCATAGCTATGTTTAAACATTGTTTTACAGTTTTTTTCAATTTTACTGAACGAATTGATTATTTATTCTTTTTACTAGGTAATTAAATTTGTTCAGATAATACTAAAAGTATTTTATTCATATCATCTGTGTTTACCATCGTTAAAACTGAAGTACAGCTACTGCCAGATTTTATTTGGCATCCCTCTGGTTTATACATTTAAAATTTGCTAAGTGAATTAGTCTAATAAGGTACAGGGTGGCGCAAAAAGAACGCATGGATTTGAGTAACGTAGTACCAGTGGAGGGGAGCGGTCAGTGACCGCCGAGCGACGCCATTTTGTTGGTTGAAGCGTCCAGTTTTAGTAGCTATGGAGCAGTGGAACGTGCAGCATCGCTTGTTCGCTGTTGAACACTATTTCAAATCAAATGAATCTGTCATCACTGTTCAACGAAAATTTCGTTTGCAGTTTAATGTCGCACGTAATGGTTCGGTACCTGATCCCAACTCGATACTTCGTTGGGTTAACTCGTTTTGTACAACAGGATCAGTGTTGAAGGGTAAATCGACTGGTCGCCCTCGTACGGCACGAACTTCGCAAAATGTTGAAAGTGTCAGAGCCTCAGTTCTTGAAAGTCCTCACCGCTCGACTAGACGGCGTGCTCCGACCTTGGGGATATCACGTCGATCGCTACAGCGCATCCTGACATGTGAGTTACAATTCCACCCATACAAGATAATGATTGTTCAGAAGCTCCATGAACGTGATTTTCATGAACGAAGAGTTTTTTGCGAGAGAATGCTTGATGTTGTTGGAAATGACAATAATGTTGTAATGCTGAGTGATGAAGCTCATTTCCACTTGAATGGCTCAGTAAACAAGCAGAATTGCCGCTATTGGGCAGCTCACAACCCACAGGAAATGCATAAAAAACCACTGCATTGTCCTAAAGTTACAGTATGGTGTGGGGTCTATAAAATTGGCATCGTTAGACCTTATTTTTTTGAAGAGCGTGACCAAACAGTCACTGTTAATTCTGAACGATACGTGACAATGCTACGCACATTTTTGCAGCCAAATCTTGAAGCTTTGGGGCTCGATATGGAACAAACATGGTTTCAACAGGATGGAGCCACAGCCCACACGAGTAATCAATCTATGGCTGTCGTTCGAGGAATGTTTCCTGGTCACGTGATTTCACGTTTCGGCGATCTCCATTGGCCTGCACGTTCGCCAGATTTGACTCCTTGCGACTTCTTTTTATGGGGACACCTGAAATTCAAAGTTTATCGTCGTAAACCTCGTTCACTCGAAGAATTGAAGGCTGCAATAAGTGAAGAAATTGCCGCTGTATCACAGGACACTTTGAACAAAGTTATGGAAAACTTTGAAGAGAGACTTGCAATGTGTATTCATACAGAAGGACGCCATCTTTCTGGTGTTATTTTTAAAAATTAGTTAATTGTCTTATAATTATTAACACTCAACTCTCAAATTGGGTTGTTTGATGATTGTTTTGGTGTAATTAAAATTTTGGTGTGATTAAAATTAACCAACATAGCCTTTTAAAATCCATGCGTTCTTTTTGCGCCACCCTGTAGCTTCCCAATAAAAAGTAGTATAGACAACCACTTGGTAATAAATTTGCACAGAATCAGGAGTAGCTGGCGCATGCCATAACTGCACGAGATTCAGCCTGTTGAAGATTTTTTTCAAAGCGTTCGAGGGATCCAATCCAAACTGTGAGCTTGATCCGTGCCAGGTAAAAGTGCATCAGACTTGATCTCATTTTTCACAATTCCTGCCTATCTGTAAATCATGGTTTTAGTAAGTGTGATGCCCTTGTACCAAGCGAGGATACAGCTCACAGAATGAGTTGGCTCGCTCCCTAGATGCCCGCAGCACCATAAACAGTCACAGTCCACTATTTCAACTTCATTTAGTTTCTTCAGGAGTAGATAGATCAGAGTTTTCAACTGATCACTACTCGACAATGAATAGATACTGGAAGGAGTCCAGTATACCCATCCTATTGATCAATTGTATCACTCATTATTAGCGAGACTAAGGATTATAATAGAGAATTACTTGTAAAATAGAATATTTAATAGTTTTTTTGATAACTATTTCCTTATAATAAGTCTTTCTTTAACCCAAACTGTTAACTTATATTGACCTTATCGTTTTTGAGGTCGAGTGAATTTGGTTGAGCTTTCAAAGAATTTGAATGTCGATCTCGCTCAAATTACTGCCAAAGCAAATGAAATTGAACGAGCAGATTCAGGATGTATGCTGGTCCTGGGACAGCTCATAGATCGGAACTACACCAAGCATATTGCTGAGGAGATAAATGAAAGATTAGCCCTTCAAGGCCAAGTGTCCGTGGCTGACTTAACTCGCCAGTATGACCTTCCGAGTGATTTTCTCCAATCGGTAAAGTATGGTGTAGACTTATTTGTCAATTGATTAATTTCCTTTTGTCTATAGAATATTAATTAAATAATCCTAAATCAAAGCAGAATATTTTAAAGATGTGTTATGTTAAGAATTACTTAAATATGAATTGTTTGTTAAAGTCAATGTTTTTGGATCCTGTTATAGCTTAAAATTTACATCACATAAGCATACTGTAAAAGAATGGAGAATCTCCAAAATGATGTAATGTAATTTTATAAATGGTTAACACTGCATACCAAAGGTAATGAACTT
This sequence comes from Stictocephala bisonia, assembly GCA_035578905.1. Taxonomy (NCBI): domain Eukaryota; kingdom Metazoa; phylum Arthropoda; class Insecta; order Hemiptera; family Membracidae; genus Stictocephala; species Stictocephala bisonia. Next base: position 106,886 of record JAQJVL010000469.1, on the reverse strand, counting down.
TACACATTTAATTTACATTTCGGGTGTATTTCCAGATATTTTTAAAACAGCTGTGGTGATTGCTTTGTTTAACAATGAAGCTGTTAATATCGCTTTACTGATTTTACAAAGATTTCAGAAAAAAGTTGCAAAAAATTACAGTTTCCTAAAAAAAATTAGCCAGAGAAAGTTTGATTTCAGAACGGATAAGAATATTAAAGCAACTTAAAGCAGTTCACGAATGATTTTTATTTAACACTGATAAGAAGTTTCAGAATAGTTAAGACATAAAGTATTTTATACTCTTGATAATGAATGAAATACTACTTAGAAAGCTTTTTATCTGGGATTAGAGGAAACATAATATTATCTTGGTTTGAAAGTCATTTATCATGTGGAAAATAATAGTCAACTTCTTAGTAGTATTGTATGTATTATTATTGTAATATACCATATTTAACTGACCAGAATTTGAATATAAGGAGAGAAAGGCTAGACAGTGAGGTCCCCAACAGTCTCAAAACTGTAAAATTTTCTCTTTTAATTCTTATCTTGAAGTAAAAGATTTAAAATGTAAACATTGCTGTGTGATGTAATAGGGTTGAGTAACGTCGCAATTATATTAATTTAACAAGTATAATAATTTAATCAATGCAGAATGAAAACAGATAAATAATTCCCAGGTGTTCATACCAACAAGTTTTGTACCTATTGTGATTTCTAACTGGGTACAATAAAAAGAGTTTTTAACACTCAGGACACTGTTTTGGTTGTTCTGGTGTGGTTCTTTGTTTGATCTCTTAACATATGAAGGTTTTACTAAATTGGATTGAAGCATATAAAATTAACAACATAATTTGATATGCCGTATCTATAATATTATATTAATTAGATTTTTAATATTTACTTAATTATTTTTTTTCAAATTATTTATTGTGTCTATAGCTAAATTTTGTAAGAAGTGTAGATTATCTTTAGAATTAACAAGCGAATATGTATATTAATTCTGTATGCTTTCTTAGGTGGTTGAGAAACAGCTGGGCAAGCTGATCCATGCCAAACAAGACAAACAAGATGCTCGCATGTTCTTTACAGACGAATTTGTTGCCCGCAACAAGGCTGTAGTGAGAGGGGCCCTTGTAGCGGTTACCCGACCCACACCAGTTACGGCAGTGCTCAATCAGTGCAACATCTCCGAGAGGACATTCTTTTGTAAGTTGTTCAAATTTCAGTTCAATATATATGTTATTTTTAAATTTCAAATTATTATTAAATTTTGTTAAATGCTGCTTGCTAATAACATAACGTACGAGAACTGTTTCTTTTTCATCCACCGATCATGCTATGGAACCACGTTGGTTGGTATCACGTAGAACAGTAATTGACAGTGCACGCCTCCCGATACATTTATCCCTCACCCATTACCTTGTGGCTGGTGCACTTACCTGTTGACCTAGCCTCACATAAACATGGCTACTACAATTAATACTCGCACCAACTGTGAAGTGCAAAGTGTTATTCGATTCTTGTAAGTTGAAGGAGTAAGCACAGTAGAAATTCATCGAAGAATGAAACAAGTGTTTGATAAAAACTTTGAGTGACAGTATAGCGCATGAGAGGTGCAGAAACTTTAAAGACGGCGAGTTGGTGTTCATGATGAAGGAGAGCAAGAACGGAAGTCTGAAACTTTGTGCTGGGTGTGTTCCAAAGATGTTGAATGATTTCTACAAAGGTCAAAGAAGGCAGCATTGTTGTTTTTGGTCATTATGAAATTGATGATGAATATTTTTTTTTAATCGTGACCCGAGACAAGCAAAACATGGGTTCTGTATGACAACCCAGAAATGAAACAGTAGTCACAAAAATGGATGAATACCAACCTATCTAACAAACCCAACTAATTCAAAAAAAAAAAAAAAAAACCAACAACAAAAAAGTTATGGCTACTGTATTTTGAGATGAAAAAGGTGTCTTGCTTGCAGATTTTTACAGCCAGGGACGATGATAATTGCAGAATAGTAATGCTCACTTCTGGAGCTCTGCTCATCCGTGACAATGACCCGTCCTCACAGTGCTGCTCTTACAAAACAGCTCCTTGATGGGTATCAATAGCAAATTTTAGACCTCTGGCGTATAGCCCTGACCAAGCGGTGAGCAGCTTTCATCTGTTTCTGAACTGAGAAGTGAGGGCAGAGGTTCCCAACCAAAGACACACTTCGAGATATCATGGAAACGCATCTCAAATCACTGGCGGCATCTTTCTACAAAGAGGGTATTGTAAAGCTTGTATCACTTGATGACAAATATCTTAATTTAACCCTCTGACTGAAAGGTGGGTCAAAATGACCCGAGTATTTTTTCTTTGTTACAGTAAGGTCATTCAAAACACTTAAAGACGGCAATGGGAGACATGTAAATTCCTTTTTTTAATGTAATGAACCCGATTATTAGCAGGTCATTTTGACCCAAGCTTACATTGTGAGGGATTTTTTTCAAGTGCAATGATTTAATTTTTTCAGATTATGACTGAGGAGTGTCGACTTAAAATAATATGAATGTGTTAAGCGATGAAGACATTAATCTTGTTTTACTAGAAAGGTCAGAGCCAGATGATATTATTGTAGATACTGTCCGCATGCTGCAAATGCAAACGCTAACTGTAAGCGGTGCTACAGTTGTCCCAGTTCAAATGACAGAAAGACACAAATGTACTACAAAAAGTGTGTTTTACCATACAGCAGAGAACACAGGGGTGAAGTATGCTCAGGCTGTGCTGGTAACATGTAAAGAATTAATTTTGTGTTACTTTTTTCATACCGAAAGACTATGTATTTAAAATTTTCTTGGGCAAACATAACATTATTGTGAGTTTTTATTTTTTATTTAACTTTAATGACATTTTTACACTATTTTTTACCTCAAAGGTTTTTACTATTCCAAAACCCTTAATATTTGTTAAAACTGTTCAACCTTATCCTGTAGGTAAAGAAGAATTCTTTCATTTGATACCAAAAAAGTCTATTTTGGACAAAAAACTAATCTTTTACATAGTTTTTAAGTCCATGTAAAAATGACAGCATGTGTAACAAAGAAGAGCCTTACTCTCCGAGGGATTAATGGTAACTATGTAGAAAAGTAAGTAAGTGCGTATGCAACTTTTCATAGTACATCTTTTTAACTATTCTCATTGGTTTTATTTCTTATTTACACCACATTGGAGGTTGAAAAAAAAAACAGCTCTTGTAGCATTACAAACAATTAACCCTTCCCACACGGCATAAAATCAGCCTAATTTATGTGTAATGCTGAATTAACATAAAAAATTTATGTTTATTTTTCAAATTTAATTTTTGTTTTGGTTTTGTATATATAATAGTAGTAAAAAAATATTAAACTTATGATACTTCAATTATGTATGCCTATTATAATTTAGGTGAAAGTTATAGGTTTTTAACAAAAAAATCACATTTTTGACTAAAAATAATTTATTATGTACCGGTTTACTATTATAATATAGGCCTATGTCAAAAATGTAAAAGGAATAAAAACTACAAGAAAACTAAACAAAATTTGTATAACATATCTCAGAAGTTTGGTAACGTGTGATACGTTTCGAAACACTTGTCCGGGTGTAGCGCCGGTTTCGCTGTGCAGGTCTTACAGAAGTATATTGTTTCCTTCTGCATTCCTCTCTTCGTACACACTACGCATCTTACAGATATAACGCTGAGATGTTACTTTGTTGAGTGACAAAGAAACGATAGTGCGGGTGCGGATCTTACTCAGAGCACGTCGCTAGACAGACTGACTAAAAGCTAGGGATGGGCGATATTTACGTACCGGTGACCTGTCACTGGTATTTGCTTGTCACCAATAGTCACTGGTACAGAAAGTGAGAAATACCAGTGACAGGAATTCAGTACAGCTTGCACTGCTACAAGTGGATATCGAATGAACTACGCTACTGTGAATCGCGCATGCGCACGACGCTTGTCACCGATTCACTTGTCACTGAATTGAAATTGGACCTGGACATGGTTGGCTACCCAAACATCTACTTCCAAAACGATCGCTGACATCGTTCTGATCGGTCACTGAAATCTCGGTGTTTGGTGACGCACTGATGGCGACAGCTCAGATTGCTGCCAGTGTCTTTTGACCTTGACAGGCCGGAATAGGGTGAAGGCATCAATTTTATGTCTATTTTTTATTCCCAACTTAGAGCAAGCAAATTTATAATTTATTTATTGCCCTCAAAAACTAAAACAGTGAGGGTTTTTAAATAAGTATTTAATTTAACTAGTTTACTACTGGATATATAAGAATTCATTTACATACAATTAGGTTGTTTTAGTTATTGTTATATTTTTTAAATGATATAACTTAGAATAATATAAAGTAGGCCTACTTGCAAAAATCATAATTATAACCAATCTAAATAATTGTATTGTTTTTATTTAATAAACCTAAATTTATCAAAAAATACGCTTAAGTAATTTAAGCAATGTTGGGAAACATTATCATAGTCTAAACTGTGTTCAAATACAACACCAGAACACTTGAGACGGACGGCGGTGGGATAGTGACTGGACTAATCCCTGCCGTCACCGGTGACAGCTGTCACCGGTAAAAGTCACTGGTATGTGGTTGTCACTGTCACCATTGTCACTGGTATTCAAATATCACTGGTTCGACCATCCCTACTAAAAGTGCGCGAATATACTCGTCTGCCGCGCCCAGAAAGGGAGGGGAGTGGCCTGGCGCCTGGATACAAAATGGTGACTCGATCTATTGTTGACCAGTGCCGATGAGAAAACAACACACCCATGTCCTTTTGAATATACGGAGAACATATTCCTGCATTCTTACGGGACTTATGTGAACTAGTTACCTCACCAGCTGACTAAATAACGAGTAGCGAGTATACTCGTTATTCACGTTTCGGTCGAAGTCATGTTTGCGGATATATCCGTTTGCCACGTGGGAAGGGTTAAAACTAAATTAATCAATGCATAACTCGCAGCCTGTCATTTCAACAGACTGATATCTGTTGTGACTAATAGCTGGGTACAGTAAAAAGAGTTTGTTACGTTCAGGACACTTGTATGTATATATGCTCTGGTGTGATTCATTGTTTAAGCTCTAACATCTGGAAATTTTACTTTATTGGAACTGGCTCAGATCGAGGTTTTTTTCTGTAGCTGACCATTATTTACTTATGGCTTTGAAATATCACTATGGAAAACATCTTAAATATTTCAGTTTTTAGGTTTTTTTAAAATGATTATTTCAGGGAAAAATATATCTGTATTAATTGAATTTAAATATTGTGCCAATGGTTATGAAAACTGCATTTAATATTCTAAATCAAAATCAAACTAAAAAATAAATTTTAGTTACATTAACTCACTAACTCATGCTGACTATATGATACAGTAAAATCAGATTCACTAGTATATGAAGCGAATTACAATAATTGCCTGTAATGACAAGCATTTTGGAGAACATATATACAAGATAAAAAATATAAGGAAATTTGAGAGAAGCTACAATCGCAAAAGCACATTGTACATGCCCTCCATACTTATCATCTAGAGTAGGGAAAGTCTTTACCTCATAAAAATAATGTTGATTTAAGCTAGGAAAAATTTAAAAAAATGTATGCTAACAGTTGTTAATCCAATAGTAATATTCAACAATAGAAAGTAATCTTTTACGTGGAACAAACTAACTTACTGCATGGGTATTGATAGAGTGGAAGCAAATTACAGACTTGACGAACTTACTTCTTATGCTACGATTCTTTTGAGCGTGTTGTGACTGGCCTCGACTGTGATGTAATTATCATTATTACCTATCAAACTTACATATTGACCATTGACAAGTAAGATGGTACAATAATCTCTTTTATAATGGGACCATCTTACTTGTCTCTGGAATGAAGATACCAACTTACATGGGATGAAATATTTGATGTAACAATGCAATGAATCAACCGTTCTTTCAGCTAAATTCATAACATAAATTGTAGCTGCTGAGCCACTCAACTAAAAATACAGTATACTAAAATAATCCCCTGAAATTGTGATATTCCAGGTAGTGATCATTAAGCTGAGCCAATAGGATACAATAAAACCAGCCTCTTTAAAAATAATGCATGTATCAAATGTTATTCCAAACTTATTATATTACAAATTATTATTATACAAAATTATTATAACATATATACTATTTTTATATTTTTTATTCCATACAAAAGATGATAATAAAATATTAAGAGTTGTTAAATATTTTATTGTATTAGGAGAGATAGGAAATCAGCAAACTTGCTTAAGAAGAGAAGTCCACTAACATCTTGCAGTAGAGATCACATAAAGAGATATGACATTGTATTATAAAAATTAAAAACACAAACACACACTCCACCCACCTGAGGAAAGTGCCTGTATTACTGAAAATATGTGTAATATAAAGTGATATCTCTTTGTGTCTTCTCTACTGCAAGGTGTTAGTGGACGTCTTCTAAGGTAAGTTTGTTGACGCCCTGTCTCTCCTAACATACTCCTGGCCTAGTGACCTAAAAGGCTGTTTGGTCAAAAAAGGTTTGACTTTTTCGATTGTTATGTTTATCAGCTATTAAACGCCTCCCAAGTAGTTCTTTCGCTAAAATTATGTTTATAGTTATAAATACATAACCTCAAAGATGCAAATTTGAGCTTTCTTGGAACAAACACTATTGAGAAATTATTTTCCTGATTATTCCCAAATTTTAAAAACAGACCCTCACTAGGCTGGTCTCACTCATCATTTATTTTAAATTACATAATTTTACTACAAATTAGGAAATTTGTTTTTAAATAATTAATATTATATGTTTGTTTTTATTTTATTGCATTGAGAAATACAACGTCGTGTTTGGCATCTTATTTTTTTTAATATCACAGAATTTACAAAATTGATTAACTTTATATACTTAACTGGTGAATGTACTTTTACCTTCATGTTATATTATAATCCAATCGCTACGCACACGTACAGCTGTGCAGCGGAATTCAGCTGTCCCTAATGTCGGCCGAACCAACTCAAACTAAACTAAATATTTTATTGGTATAACTTGAAAATGAAATGAAATGAAAAATGGTTTTATTGACAACAAAGTTCACATATAGCGAGGTTAGGACTAGTAAGTCCTCTCCTCAGTAGTAACCAACAATAACAACAACAAAAATCATGTCAAAACATAATAAAATGAATAAACTAAGTCTGCTTAGCACATTCACTAGTAAAATAAAATTAATTCATTTTTTATTTATTTTTTTAAAATAGCAGAAACCTTTTAATAAGTATATAAAAATAAACAAAACTGAAAACTTAAGAAAATTTTAATTAATCTAGTAATAACAGTCATTCATGAACATTCATACATTGCCATAAACATACTCCCTGGCTCGTGAAACACTCAATCCTACGAGGCCAGCAGCAGTTCTCTAACACACGCCTGGAATCAAGCCCACTCAATAACGCATCTGATGTGATAGGGCAGATTATTCTGAAGTCGGCAAGAAGCCACTGTGAATGATTTGTTGTATATAGAAGTTCTATGAATGGGAATTGATAACAATGTTGCTCCGTGCCGAGTGTTTCTGGAACTGATCTCAGAGATGAAAGAAAAGCGTTCAGACAGATTAGCAGGTGAATCGAGGTATAAAATAGAATGCAGCATAGTGAATATATGGAGCTGTCGGATTTTGTCCAATTTCATGAGAGAAAGATCGTCTAACAGGGGAGTTACTTGATCTTTATATGTAAGATTGAAAATAAAGCGAATACAATAATTTTGGGCACACTGCAAACTGTCTGCAAGCTCAACCGTCATGTCATTGACAACAACGTCGCAATAGTAAAAGTGGGGAAATATTAGAGTTTTTACAAGCATCACTTTCATGTTCAAGGATAAATAAACAGCAAATCTTTTAAGACAATTAATGCTAGAAAATACTCTATTACAAGCTTCGTTAGTGTAATCTGACCAGGTTAAGTTCTTTGTCATCGTCAGACCAAGGCATAAAAAGAGCTGACATTCACCAAGAGATGTGAAAAGTTTATCAAGAAAACAGAATGAGTGCTGGGATGGTATGGAAATGGGTGAGAGCTTTTAAGGTTTGTGCGTGTGTGCATGATGAGGAACGAAGTCGGAAACCTTCACTCACTACTGATGACTTGGTGCATGTAGTGTGTCTTGAAGTGTTAAGAGGTACAATTATTGAAATCATGACAGACTGTTTGAAGTACCGAAAGTTATGCTTACGGTAGGTTCCCAAAATGTTGACGAGAATCACAACAACAACAAAATTTTAACCAGTTCTCTCACATTCCTAGAGCATTATAATCGTGATGGTTATGATTTTTAAAACCAAATTGTCACTGTGACAGACTCACGATGAATGTCAGCTGCTTTCACACCCTTAGCGTTATGAAAACTTACACAGCACATAATTCACAGTCGGCGGCATTTTTAATCGGAGGAGTAATTTTAAACAGTCATAAGTGACCTTAAATACAGTCGAATGGATCCATAACGGTGGCTGTGGCTTGCCAGCAAATAGTAGTACCCAACGCATGAACGACTACCGCAGCGCTACAGCAGCAGGATTACAAAACTGTACTTATTTTAAAAACACGCCTTGTATTAAATGTAATAGCTGTTTCATTTTAACTATATTCTGTGTTTCTTAAACATTTTTACAAGTAAGACCAGTTTCTTATCAGATGTTTCTGGGTCACCAGCTGTTATAGATAGTTTGCTGGAAAGCAAGGAAGTAGCCGGGACACTAACTGGCCGCCAGAGTGGCACTGCTACATTCATTCCACATATATACTCCAAAGCTCAAAGTGAATGGGTCAACAACTTCTACAAACAGAATGGCTATATAGGTGAGCGATCCTACAAGAAAACATTTCTAATCAGTTATAAAAAATTGACTCTATTTGTAAATGCCGATTGCCTCCATATTGCTAGAAAAAACATAAGTTTCTCCATTAGCCAACAGATAGTAAAGTCGTTCTATTGGTTTCATGGCAATAATTAAAATAATTCTAAAATTTCTTTCTTCAAAACAAGTTTTATTTTTATCCTACAGAAGTATTAGTGTTAGAAAGGGAAATTAAGAATTCGAAATAGGCTATATCAAAGAATTGAACTAATTGATATTTCAGTTTTTGAAAGTCAACTACTTTATTTCTGAGTATGTCTCTATTTGTCTTCCTACTTATAGCATATAAAAATCTAATTTCTGTAGCTTTTTAACTACTAGAATTTATTCATTTTTAATCAATTCAAAATTATAAATGTATCAAATCCGTTATTTTTAATTTTTTTTTTTAACTCATAAAATTTACCATGTTTATCTAATAGGGTTGTCCGTAAATTAAGGTCTTCAATGAGCTCCTGTTTTGACTGAGTAAGCATGTGTACATCTGACAACAGCACAATGTTTTTTACTTCCCCGACCACTATTCTGGCTGGTCCCTAACTCTATGCGTAATCAGTCTTGGCTCAACCGTTAATGATAGAAAAATACTCTCCCCACAAACTGTGATTTGCAGTCTGTGGTGAAACACTTTTGAAATCCATCACTAGTTGATTGAAGAAGAAGAACCAATTCTGTATGAAAAGAAGTGAATTGACATTAAAAATATGTGTAAGTAGAGGAGGGCGTTTCAGAAGGCCGAATAAACATTTATCATGAGGCTGTCGTCGTACATAATTTTTGGACTAGACAATTTACGAAGGTGGGGTCGTATGAGGAATGGGTTTATGACATATTTTAACTACTGTGGAAAAGATTTTGTTGGGTTATACAGAACAGAATGTGCCTTCATTTGTATGATGACAACGCCTACTCTTACGTCACTCGAACCTCAACAGGTTTCATCGCCAAATTCAAGTGGTAAATCACTCATCCTCCATACAGCCCTTATTTGGCCCTGATTGACTCTTATTTGTTCCCCAACTTAAAGCAACACTGGGGGGGAAGTTCAATTCTCAAGCGACGAAGAGCTGAAGGCAGCTGTGGTATGCCGCAGTTTAAGCTTTTCTGGAGCGACTCCAAAAGCACATTGATCATGATGGGGATTACTGTGAAACATAGCTGAATGTCCAAGATTTCAGAATCTGTAATTGTTTTTTAATTAGCTTAATACGTGTTGGTACAAATATGAAACAAGTGAACATCAGACAACACAAATATATTACAATATATTTGTGTTTTGTAATGGTTCACTTGTACTGAATCTGTAATAGTTTTTAAATAAAATGATTTGTACTGTTAGAGTCCTTAATTTACGGACAACTATTGTAATTTAAATTTTTATATAAAATCAGGTAATCTAATTTTAATTTCTGTAGCTTTTTATACCTCAATTCAAATATGTCATAGTAATACCTTTGCATTAACAGCAAATAATGTTTTATTAATATAACTTATATATAAAATGTAGGTTGTCTTGGTTTAACCATTATTTCATTTCATATTGTTGCAAGATACAAAACTTGTTTTAACCTAATTATAACAAGTGTAATTTTTTAATACTAAGCTTAACATTACATTAAATGGTTTTTCCAGAATACAGTGCTCTGCATAGGCTTGGAATATCTGATGCCCAGACATTTGTGAAGCGTCATTTTCCAGGAGAAAAACTTGTAATGCTGCCATCGAGTGCTGTAGGGAAACAGCTGCTTGACCAGGTGGAAGGTTCTGTAGAGGAGGCGATTGTTTCTCTTTTCTGGATTGATGTTATGGTACAATATTTTAACCAAAATACTCAGTAAATAATATTAATTTAAATTACTGAGAGTTTTTCTACTAACACTTCATAAAGAGATGAGTGTAAGAGGGCTAGCATAGTCATAAGCAAAAACTTTATGAAAAATAGTTGAGTGAGTTGCCTTTAAATTTTTTTTAGATCACGTAATCTGCTACCATACAGACATTTCATAGTCTAATATAATATGTTGAAGATTGTTTCTGTCTATTCATAAATGAAAAACATCTATAGAATATAAATAATTCAACTGGTAAGGTTAGGAATATTGAGCCACCCTCTCTTACACCTAACCACTAATTACATTTTAATATAAATAGTATTAAGGCTATATCAAAGGAACTTTAGTTCAAAATGATTGTTGAAAGTTAATTATTTAAAACAATAAGAAATAATACTCAGAATATATCTTAAAAATAAATATTAGGTTAGGTTAAAGGGCACTAGGTTAGGAATTATTATATTGGAGAGATAGGACATCAGCAAACTTACCTTAGAAGATAAGTTCATTAACACCAGAGTAGTAGTAACATACACAAAAGAATCACACAATCACATGGATTTTCAGGACCACTGGCGCTTTCTTCATGCGAGGAGAGAGAGAGAGAGCGCCAGTGGTACTGAAAATTCACGTGATTATGTGATTTTTTGTGTATGTTACTACTACTGTGGTGTTAGTGAACTTGTCTTCTAAGGTAAGTTTGCTGATGTCCTATCTCTCCAATATACTAATTAAAAATAAATATAAAAATTGTAATATACAAATAAAACTTACTGATATCTACAATTTAGGACATTCACTCTTCTTCATGCTTACGTCCAATACCAGTACTACAGAACTGTCAAGCCCACATTGCCTGAAACAAAAAAAATCTTTACACTAAACTGTTCACGCTCGCCAATGACCCTTATATGGTCTGGCAGATCATCCCACAGTCAACTTGGAGAGAATGTAAATGATTTACTGAAAATGGCAAATTTATGATCAGGAATTGACAAAAGTGAAACTCCTCACTGAGTTACTAATCTAAGAAATAAAAAAAAGTTCAGACAAATAAGCATGAGAATCATTTTTGAATAGAATGGAATGCTGAATAGGAAGAATGTGGAAATGACAAAGTTGTTTATGTCAAGATGAAATTGATTGGAAAAGGATGTAAGATGATCATACCATCTAAGATTGAAGATAAAGCAAATACAATAATTTTGGGTTCATTGTAGTCTGCATGACTGCTCAAATGTTGTGTCCTTTACAACAGTGCTGAAATAATTGAAGTAATTAAAGATCATGGCATTTACTAGTATTATTTTTATTTTCAAATGTAAATAAACCTTATAAGGCTATGAATACCAGTGAACGCCTTATTATACGTTTCAGTGATGTAACTAGTCCAACTCTGTATTTATATAGGAGTATAACTAAACACACATTGTTCTATCGATGATTGTGAAGGTTTAGATATTGATACATCATAAGTAATAACCTCGTATGTAAATCAAATTTCCTGGAGTAATATTTCAATAATATTCTTTATTGGTAATTTTGTTTCAGTCTGTTTTGCCATCAGTTTTCGAAGATGAAGACGGCGAAGAAATATTGAAAGAAGTTTTAAAGAATATTAAGAAAGATATTCCAGTTCACACTTTCTGTAGGACTTTTATTGTAACAGATAGTTTTCTGCAAAATATTATTAAGCCTTTCCATGAAGAAATAATTGATAAAAAAGCTGAAGAGGTATGCATAAAACGTTTATACTCTTTTTTGTGTTCTGTTAGTTTGAAATTGTGTCTAAAAGTTATTATGTATTACTGTTGAAAAGCATTTTATAAATGCACAATTGAGTTTGCCTGTAGTTAAACTCTTGACGAACAACCACTAAGTAAGACTTTCACTTTCGCCAAAACTCAAAAGTTTTTAATAAAATGTTAATTTACAAATGGTTATCCTACAAATTATGAAAAAATAATTTAACCTTAATGACTAGGAAACCAGGACCTGGAATAACCATTGACACTGGCGAAAGTACAAAAAAAATTTAATTTCACAGCATATCATCTTGACAGTCTCTTCCAAAAATATTACAATTATCTTATCCTATTTTACAACTATATTCCTTCTTTAATATACCCTTCTCATCCAATAATAGACAATTCAAACTATTCGTTATAGAAATATTAACATTGGCTTCAATATATAGTCTGGTAAACCAATAAATTCAAGAAATATTATTTTACAAGAAACATCAATCAATTCCTATACTATCAAATCACAATCCTCGAAATAATGATATAAACGTCACATTAAGAATCCAACTAAACAAGTATTACGTATGCAAAACGTCTCTACTAGTGAAAATTATACATTCAATAACAAGTTACACTCAAGAAATAATCAATCAGTTAATTACAATCAAAATTATCAATCAAACAATAATATACCAACCTCACCAACTATGACGTCCTAATCAATTTACCCTACAGTTTGTTACATTATTGTACAAATACCTTCAAGTTAATTATATTCAAATGGCCCTAGTTACTATTACTTTATTCTTCCCAAGAATTATCCAACATTAATGGTTTATATATTCAACGCAGTATTTATTTATTTACTATATATCTATATCAACTCAAAACAACCACTTATACGGACTATGATCAATTACATGAATGTACGTATTTATATATTTACAAATTAAATTAACATTTTCAAATACATTAAATTATACAAGATTCAATTCTCCCAATTAGTGAATTATATTTTTATTATTTAAATTACGATTATTATTAGCTCCCTATATGAGTAATGTACAGCCCTGCTTACGCTTTGGTTTAGGTCAAACATATTTTGAATGCCCTTACTAAATTTCTTTTCGTCTACCAATTTATATTTTCATTCCCCTTAAACCCTGGAGGTGTTAAACAAATTTTGACATACCCCAGGAACTCTTATGTCTCCTGCAGGTATGGGGTGTCAACGGGCCGTTGTGGATACGGCATCCGTTCATCCCTCATGGTCAGGTGGGCTGTTCCTGGTCTGGAGTTGCTCGTAGTCCCTTGGGATGACTTCACTAGCCCTCATGATAGGCTGCTAGTCCACTCATCACTCAGGCTCAGGTTGGCCGCTCGTGAAGTCCTGGAGGGGTTAATCTCGCAAGGGGTTGGACCATGGCTCCAAGTCCTCCTCCTAGCTCGTTCCATGTTTGCTTTGCAGGGCGGGTTGACGAAGCTTAGTTAGACTATTTCCCGAAGTCCTATCACTTCCAGATCTCTCCTCAGACTCCCCTTTTTCTTCCCAACTCTTTCCCTAGTATCTCATATCCCCTTCCACTTACTGGACATGCCTCCAATTTTGGATAACACGAAATACTATAGGTAGTCTCTTTACGGATCATCCTATAAGCCCGTTTGTTTCGTGATGGGTGGAACCATCTACTTCCTGGAGCTTCTGCCGGGATATATCTCGTTGGAGTGGTGTAGTAAAGATTTTATCGAAAACTTAATACTTTTAATTAGTATAAAACGCATTGCCCAGACAATCCAAGAGATATAAGTCTTCTAGAAGCTAGGCAAAAATCCTTTCGAGCCAAGCTAAAAATGACTGATTTGAAGATTGTAGTTTGCGAAAGCGTGTCACAAATTTACCTTGGCTTATAAACTATGTTCTTTATATATACAATTGTATACATTTTCTAGCAAACAAAAATATAATACTGAATTATTAAATTGTATATCAATGTAAAATTTTTAAACAACTCCAACATCATTGGACTGAAAACATGGTTTTTTTCCATCAAAAATCTCTCACAGTTCATCCACTATTCCCACCACTTAAGAAGCACTATTTGTCATTTCTGCCAAGGACTACTTCATTTAACTGTCTTAACGTAATAAGTTACTAATTACCAAACAAAATACAGGCCTTTTATATCATTCTGTAACCTTAATAGCTTGTAGTTTAATTGTTAACAGGCTGTGTCATCAGGGCGGTATCAGCAGTCTAGAGTAGACAGAAGTAAGGAGTCATCTACAGAGATTGTCGATCACAAGGCTGAGAGGAGAGAAGAGAGAAGAAAGAGAGCAGCTGGTGGCAAGGGAGGGGGAGGCACTCAGGTATGTTGTATATTTGTTGAGCAGGGAATTGATATATTAACAAATAAAAAGATTCAACCACAAATCTCCCACTTTGACAAGTGACTTAAATTTGCTTTAAAATAACTCACACAAGGCCAGTATGGTTATTTCTTCTAAAAAATTAGAAACAACATTTTTTTAACCAAACACAGCAATATATCTTAACTGTTATCTCTCTTCCATAAGTGATGAGAAAGAATGTGGATGATTCCATTCAGCTGTTCAACTGTAACTGCCAGTAATAAATAGTACAAAGTCTTCATTATTGGAGAGATAGGACATCAGCAAACTTTCCTTAGAAGACAAGTTCACTAACACCAGAGTAGTAGTAACATACACAGAATAAACACTTAATCTCACATACTAACTTCTGGCTTAGTGCCCTTTAACCTAACCTAAAAAAGTCTTATGCAATTCTCTTTATATATTATTTATTAACTTTCTCACTTTCAATGTTTAGTAAACCTCGTTTTATCCGGACTAATGTGGCGGTATTCCGATCCAGTTACATATAAGTTCGGATACAAAAATACAAGATAAAAATTGGGTAAATGTCATTAAAATACGCCTACATGATACAATTAGCCAATGTACGCTTCACAGAGGCGCGCGGACAGTCCACCTCTTTTGCTTGAGATTATTCTGAGAACTGAAAGAACGCCCGATAAAAGGCGTCACCATTGCTAAATTTAACCAAAGTCAGTGTTTTTATGTAAATGAACAACAATAAGCCGAATCTACAGGATGCAACCTATACAATGGCCTACATTTTGTTGGCTATTCTTGTGACTTAGATGGTCTGGACAATAATATGGCCTTAATGGTCTGGATAGGAAGGTCATATAAATAAACCAGCTTTATACCATACTAGCTGTACCCGCTCTCTTGGCTGGTCATAAAATTGAGCTTTGATTGCATAATTGAAATGTGCAGCAACCTTTCAGTTTACACAGTATCAAATTTATATCCAATTTAGAACAGCTGATGTTATGTATAGTTTACTACTGTACTCGATTATTTTTAGTTTTAAAAGTTAAGCCTACTACAATTTTATTCTATTTGTTTTTATTTAACAGCTGTTAATCAAATAAATCAATCAATTAATATAGCTCCATAATAATACCATGGGAATTTTGGAGGCCAGCGGGACGGAGTCCTGAGGTCGAAGAAGAAAATTCTTTCTTAGTGAGCCTCTAGGGGCCAAGATAAACCTATATACAAAATATCAAGTCAATTGGACGTATAGTTTTGGAGAAATAGTGATGAGTGGTAAAACACTTTTTTATATATATATATATATATATATATATATATATATATATAGATATTAAATTTAAAATGTTCCTATTGAAATCAGTTTGTTCTCTTAGATAAAAAAGTTTCAAAGTCTAGAAAAATCTGTAAGTCTACTTTTAGAGAGGGCCCAAAGTACGGTAATTGACTCTTGAAATATCGTGTTTCTAGCCATGTTTAGCCATAACCTGGCTATACATGTGTACAGATTAAATTGTATATTTTTCCATTGAATACAGTATATTCTCCTAGATAACAAAGTTTCACAGTCTAGAAAAATCTGTAAGTTACTCTTAGAGGTCGTAAATTAACCATGATTTACACTCACAAATTGAAAATCTAGCTCTCTAAGGATGAAGAAGGTGAGATAGAGCAAAAAGTTATTGAGCCAAAGTTGTAGATCGTCTCAAATCAGGCACAGGAAATGGTGTTAGTTTTGCTGTAGAACCGTTCATTTAGCCGCTACAGTCCAATTAGAGAAGCGCTGCTTTTGGCAATTTAATAATGTTTGGCACTGAAAATGTTTGCCATCTTCGATTTACTAAGAATTTTTCCAAAATCCCTTCTTATTGCACATCTACATCATAAGACCTTTGATTTTACAAAATTTTAGCCTCGTAAGCTTAGTACTTTTTAATTAAAACAATGAATGAATGAGTCAGTGGTATTTGCCTTTTATAGATAACTAGCATTTAATAACATTTACTATCACACTAGAAAGTATTTATTCAATATCCTGCGTATACGTAGCCTACTATAAACTTAAATTTTTACGTACGCAACTCGGCGGCAACTAATAGAAACAATATAAAGCTTGTAACATGACAGCTAGCAACGCTGGCGCTCTGTGTGGAGAAGAACAATCCCAATAACAAGAACAAATCTAAATACAATACAGTACTTACAGGTTGCTGTGTACCGGAAACCATGCCTGCATGTCTATGGTACTTAGCAAGCAAAGTGGCTGTATTGAGTTTATTGCGGGTGAAGCCATGAGAGAATGACGTTTAATGTTTATACGGCGGTGTAACAACTTTAGAAAACAAATATTTCCTGTCAATTGAATCGGTCAGCTGATCCGTATAAACCAGAATCGGATCCGGATAAAAGAAGGTTAATTGTATTCCATTTATTTAATTGAAATGCTCCACTTAACCAATAATAATATTTGCAACAATTGTATTTCAAGCTTGTTTTTATAATCCGTATAGTTTTATAAGCTAAGCATTAAATTATACATAAAAATAGAAGAGATTGGTCACAAATAATACCAACGTGCAACTTCTATTTTTAAATAAAAAATTATGTCATTTTATAATCATTTTTAGGGAAGAGAGACAAAAACAAAATCGACAAAGAAAAAATATCAGAAGAACCGAGTTGAAGCTAGTGATTCAGAAGAAGAGGAACACACTAGTGGAAAGCTGGAGCTCTTGTCATTGAGTGTGAGTTACTTTCTTCAACCCTAAAATAATTCTCAATATTTTAACAAAGCCTAATTTATTGATGTATTATCATGAACTAAAACAGGATCTATAGCAGAGATATTTTATCAAGTATTAACAACCCATTATATTTATGAAAACCTCAAGGTTGATTTGTTTTTATTTAGAACATTTCACAAAAAAATTCAAGATTATTACCATTCAATCCTCATATGTAATAGGTTTTATCAATACTCTCAACAAGCACACGAATCTTCAAAGACAATATAAATTTACATGTTTCAGCTTAGTAAAAATAAATTCAACATTTCGTAAATACTTGGTTTTTTTTTTAATAGAAAAACTGAATAGATTTTCTTGAGACACTCGTTGGTTTTATGTCTTGAAATTTAAAAGTACATTTAAATTTCAGATGTTAGAAAGATTATAGTACTAGGGACTACTATGAAGCCACCTGGATGTATGATTTGTTGTACAATTTATTTTTGTAGCATTATTTTTAGAATTAATTCATTAATGAATCATGCATGTATATTAGTATCTAATATGTGTGTTAATTATTCATAGGAAGTAATTCAAGTGCTAAAACGTGAAGAATCTCTTCAGGACGAAGAATTAGAACATTTTGTCAAAGAACTTGCAAAGTTTGTACTTCCGTAAGTAAAACATATTTTTCAAATAAAACTATTGCACTGCAGTTGATAGTATAATCGTATGTCCAGTATTCCTAGAAAGATCATATTATATTATCAGAAAGTTAATCTCCTCCAATCTCATTCTTGGCCATGTATTGTAATGTGTTTTAAACAATGGAAACTCAGTAAAATCTGATGTGTTTCTCTTATTTTATTAGTTAGATTTATTAACTAGAAACTCTGTGGAAGTTATTGTCAAGAATAAATGTTGTAACAAAACTCCCAGCATGGGATATTCAGCGAGAAAAGTTATTACCAAAAACAAATTTCATGAACAACAAAATATTCATTTCATGACAGTATAAAAACGAATTAAACCACTTCTTATGGTTATTCAAAATCAAATTTAAAATATTATTCTCCAATTAAATGTTTTTTCACCTTTAAATTTTGAGACATTTTCTTGGGGAACCCACTATGCTATATACAGAAGATGGCTCTAAACAATCCTTTATTTAATGTATTGGAATGGGGTATGACTTTAAAATTTAGTCTCCATAATATGAATATGTTTTTACGGTTTGAACAATTCAGAAGAACATTTTTTGAGTCCTTAAAGAACATTGTCCTTAAAGCCAAAATACCAAAACTACAGTTGGGATTTTTGCAATTAAGTTATTCATTAATAGTGACAAATTAAAATATGTTTTATTATCTCTGTTTTAGTGTGATTTCTCTCCATCTAATTTTTTCTTAATACTAATCAGATGATATTGAACCGTAGTTTTGTATGTTCTTACAGGGACCTAAACAAGAAAGCCTTGGTGGTGGCTGAGTCAGTGTTTGAGAACATCATGTTAAACCGTGGCACCAGCCGGCGTAAGACACATACAGACCTGCAAGATAAACTGAACGTGTCCGTAAATGATGTGCGCCTTTACGAGAAGGCAATCAAGCAATTTCCCAATAAAGACACTCAAGCCCAGCTGACTAAATATCTATTGAAAACAACTGCCACAGAAATAACTAATGCTATCTTTACTTACGTAGCTCAGGATATTGGAACTCAAATTGATGTCAGTGAAAACAAAGAGCTCACTCAAGAAGTACGGTAGTCTACTTTTGTTCAGTTTTCTACTCTAATTAGAACTTAGTTTTGATATTACAAATGTAAGTAAATATAGTTTTATTCAATTTTTGGTAGTTATATTAACTATAGAAACAAGAAGACTGTCCGCTTATATGGGTCCCATAAAGCCGGTTTTCCTGTACTGTAAAATTACTTCATGTTCGTTTTAAAGTTAGCGCGAGCAATCTTCCTCTCTATCTCTTCATCCCCCCCCCTCTCTCTCTCTCTCTCTCTCTCTCTCTCTCTCTCTCTCTCTCTCTCTCTCTCTCTCTCTCTCTCTCTCCAGCACACGCTGAAGTGACTGATATCTGAGCTGAAAGTACGCCAAACAGTCATCTGTATGCTAATTTTAAATTAGTCACTGTTACAGTAATCTTTAACCACATGCGCACGTCTACAGCAAATGCATTGCCTTGGACTGTATTTGTTTCTATAGTCAATGATAAAACCTACATATACACATTTCTTGCAGATCGGACTTCAAAATAACAACATTCATCTTAATAGCGAAAATTCACAAAAATTATCCACTTGCTACATTTCAAACAATATATCTGTATGGTGTTCCTGTTAACATAATCATACAAATGTTTCTATTTTTTATTTAAAATACTCAGTACACTGTCTTCTTAATGAATAAACTTAAATTACTTGGAAATTTTATTTTGAAAATTATAACTCAGCTTACTAATAGTCTATTTTTATTCCCCCAGGATCGGCAGAAAATATTGGGAGAGTGTCCATCTGATACTAAAGAACCTTTGTTAAAACTCAACAAAACTCTCAGTGGAAACTCAATTGATGAATTCTTTGAAGCTGTGGAGCCTGCGTTCACAACAATTGGTTTGATGCTTCGGAAACCTGACAAGAAAAAAGAAAGGTCAGATTAGTTATTTGTATATTCACATTTTATTCCAGTTCATGTTATTTAATTTACTTAATCAAAATATTTCCTAAGATCATTGGTGTTTTAGTATTAGGATCATGTTTTAAATTTGACTTGACTTATTTTGTGACAAAATTAAAACTAAAAATTCAGTAGTTGCATAATCTAAATGACATGAAAATTCTGTATGGGTTGGTTAATCATTAAGAAACAATTATTCTTAGAAATTGTTAATACGTGTGACCAGCTAGACACTACATCACATGATCGCTATTCCCCCTCTCTACAAGCACATTATTTTTAGGCCCTTAACACGTTCAGTGCGGGTGGACCGTATACGATCCACCGCCGGCCGGGCGCTGGGAGCGCGTGGACCGGACCCATACCACTCTACACTGTTGTTGCTATGCAGTCAGTGTGAGCTCAGCTTTTGCGCGAGGTAGACCTTACGTCGGCCGCTATACGAATGTGAACCGTTCTATATTTTTGCGTTTTCCGTTTTTATCTATCGTTTTTTCGAGCGGAGTTTTACAATTATTGATGTAATTTAGTGATTTCTTCATCTAAATAAGTTTGTTCTTTATGTAAATAAGTGAGTTTAGTGTAGTATTTAGTGTAATTTTTATTGTTGAAACATGGCTGACAACACTGTTGATGATCTTGACTTGAGTGACGACATTATTACAAGTGAAGATTCCGTCACCGAAAGTGACGAAAGTGATGATTATGATGAAGTTTTGAACCTTATTTGGTGTAACAACACTGCTGGACTCAAAAAAATTAACTTTTTGAAGGACAATAAGCTATTGGTGGCCATACCTGGTGATGGCTCACCTATTGATTGGTTTTCCAGCATCCCAAGGGGCTGATGGACCGTATCCAGACCACAACTTATGACGTCATAAACAACTTTTTCCCATGCTACAACCAACTTCGTTTTGCTGTTTTTGGGCTGTCTATACCTTATGAAAAGTAAAATTAAATTTTATAGTACTCAGTTTCCCGGGTCGGTTAGAGTGTTTTTACTATAGCACTGAACGTGTTAACACATTGACAGAAGTGATGTATTCTGTTCACACAACATAGTCCCCATGCAGCATAAACTCAAGTATATTATGCAACAAAACAGTTTGAGAAACCTCACAAGGTACATATAGTTTTCATCATTACGGAACAGTAATATATTTTCATACAAGTTTTATTATAGTATTGATTTTGAAAAGAGTTTGTCAGTTAAAACAGAATGTCGGTTAACAAGGCTCTCCTATTTCTGAAATTTTTTTCGTGTTACCTCAGAAAACTAAGCATAAAACTGTTTTCAGATTAAATGTTAAAAATGCCAAGAGCACTGGTATTGCCTTAATTCAAAATAATTTATAGGTTATTGTGTGCCTGCATGTACTCTTTAACACGTTGACTGCCAGCGTAGATAATTTATTGTGTCATTCTGAGGCTGCCGTAGTAAAACTGTATGTCCGCCTGACGCCATGAGGGCCACCGGTAGCCCACGTCATACGTGCCACTGTGCGCCATGTGGGCCACCGGTGGCCCCCGCGTCTTTTATGAATCAAACACAAATTTTAGCGTCATTTTTAGTATTACGTAATTTTTAATGATATATTCTGAAAGCTCATAAAATGTGGTAGAAAACAGTCCTCTGGTTTTTAAATAAAGCAACCCTAAATAAGTTTTTATATATTTGAACTAGTTTTTACTATTTAGACAGAGTAGTTTCTGTCACAAAAATAATTAATGTCACTTACTAAACACCTAACCTCAAAAGCTGTTCAGTGCGCGGGAAGAAAATATAAACATCACAACAAAACAGCTGAAACATAATATCATATGGCATATGTAAACTTTGGCCCCCACGCCATGAGGGTCACCGGTGTACCTCATCAATAACTTCACAAAATGGCGGCAAAAGACCAGTTGTCGGCTATTTCTGTACTCGGGGGGGTCATTTCCAGTTGCATGGAACACAGAACTCGGAACAATGAATATTGAACTTTACCGTAGAAACAGCTGTGGCGCCAGGCTGAAATCTAGTGAGGGCCACCGGTGGCCCTCATGGCGTGAGCTAAAATTGTTGTGTGGGCCACCGGTGGCCCTCATGGCAGTCAACGTGTTGATATGAAAACCTCAACTTAGCCATCACTATTAACTTGCAGTTTGATCAAACTTACTATACTATGCAGTTTGATCAAACTTACCATACTATGCAGTTTTCAAAAATACGATGCTACGTTGTTTTATACAATATGTTTTGTCCGTACGTAATAACTTTATGAAAGATGTTTATCATTAAATTCTGCTGTCTTTAGGCCTCAGCTGTTAGGTCATCGGCAGGCTCTCAGTGCACAGTTATCTGTATGTGAAGACCCAGCCCTCGTGTTACACCTCACTTGCCTGCTGCTCTTCCAAGCTGTCACCCAAACCATGCTGCAAGCTTCAGGCCGCTTTGTCTCTTCAATACTCCAATTCCTGGCTCCTCATCTTTCACAAGATGTTAATGACCAGTTGCAGAAGTACCATGGTAAATACTGGATAAGGATTTAGTTTTAACAAGTCGATTATCTGCATTATGCTATCTTAATCTTTAGTCATAATATTGACATAGCATTTATTGTTTAGTTTTTAACATATCAAATTGCTATGTACTATATGTTTATATTAAATTGAATTTCAGCCTGTTACAGAGCATAATTTTCAAGGGAAAACTACTGAAGCTGCTGATAAGCAACTTTACTGCAACTAAACTCTTAAAAAACGCATCTCCTTTAACGGTTATTTGACACTATACTTAATTGTGGCTAGCGCCTGTAAACACAATATCTCTATAATTTTGTTTTTAATGCATAACCAATGCCACGGTAGTTCATATGATAGCTTAATGTATTCAGTGTCAGAAAAATGGCCTTATTGCAAATCATTGAATTTTGTAATGTTTATATCTTATTTTTTCTTGTGGCAAATGCACTGAAAAATTACAGCCATTGATCTTATATAATAAGATAGACTGTTTATCCCTTGCTAAGTTTCATTAATCTATTGATCAGCTGTTTTGAGATCCAGAAATAGTGTGCTAGTTTAGTCTCGTTTAAATCTAATTTAGTTAGAACAAGCAGTAGTGGCAGACCTTACTAAATTACTGGCACAAGCTGCAGCTCCATTGAATAAGTTTTAAAAGTAGATATTTTATATAAAGTATTTATTTATTATCTAGATGCCAATTGTCAAGACATGTCAAGCAAATGTAAATTAAGGCCGACCATTCCTTAGAAACTATGAAACTAGATAGATTACTAATTAAGTAAAGTAAACATTCAGTGCCCATTATGCAGCTTTCACTCCTTTGTAATATTTTGACATTCATTTGTAATCATTAAAAGACTGTCAATACATCCCAGAACTTAATTGACACCCTATATTTTGTTACACTTTGATTACTCAATATTTAGTTTTTGTTATATAAATAATAATATAACAAAATAACCTAACCAAAAACCTCAATAATAAGTATAAATGAGTCCGGTGACTGAGGAACAGGTGAAGCGGTGTGTTAGGACCCTCAGGGGTGGCTCTGCTCCCGGTTACGATAATATTCCCACAAGAGCAGTAAAAGATAATATTGAATTTTTAATTAATCCTCTAACGCATATTATTAATCAAAGTATAGCCTCGGGACTTTTTCCTAAGGTATTTAAAATAGCAAAAGTAATTCCTTTATACAAAAATAATGATAAGGCAGATCTTAATAACTATCGTCCTATATCTTTGTTGAGCGTTCTATCTAAAATTCTTGAGAAAGTTGTTAAGATCCAAACCCAAAGTTATCTTGAAGACAATAAGCTATTGTGTGACAATCAATTTGGCTTCAGGAAAGGAATAAACTCTTCTGATACATTTTATTTAATTAATGAACATATTATGAATTCAGTTAACCGCAACAATAAACTACTTATATGCTTTATTGATCTTGCCAAAGCATTTGATTCTTTAGATAGAAATATTCTTTTTAAAAAGTTAGAATTTATCAGATTCAGAGGTGTCACTCTCAAATGGTTTAAAAGCTACTTAAGTGATCGGCTTCAAGTTGTGGCACTTGACGGTCTTTTGAGCGAAGCGAGACCAATAGATTTCGGGGTTGTCCAGGGAAGTATCCTAGGACCTCTTCTGTTTCTTATTTATATTAATAATTTATCCAAAATTAATATCACATCCAAATTATTTTTCTTTGCAGATGATACTGCTTTTCTGGTCGAACAAAAATCATGGTTGGAGACCTTTAATTGTGCAACTCAAGATTTGAGTCTAATAAAAACTTGGTTTGACCAAAATAAGTTAACAATGAATATCTCCAAAACCAAATGTTTACCAATTGCACTAAGGGAGCGAGCCACCAATGGGGCTAACCTTAAGAGTTCACACATGTGGCAATTATATGAATTATAATTGTGACTGTTACAAAGTAGATAGAGTCAGCCAATATAAATATCTTGGAGTTATATATGACAATAAGTTAAAATGGGATCTTCATATTGCCTATATTAATAAAAAAATTAGAAAGTTAATTTTTGCCTTCAAGCAACTTCATGGAGTTTTAGATTTTAATTCAATTAAGTCTGTTTATTATGCACACGTCCAATCAGTATTACAATATGGCATCATATGCTGGGGAGGAGCTTACAGAACTCACATAGAACAACTCAATAAAAGCCAGAAATATTTACTTAAAATCATCATTGGCAAAGGCAAATCGTTTCCATCAATTGAATTATTTAAAACCACAAAAGTTCTAACAATTAGACAACTATTTATTCGTACTCTTATGCTTTTTATTCGTACTCGGAAATTATTAAATTTTTCTGTCAACTTGCATCATTATGAAACGCGGCATGCAGTAAGCTTAAACCCCTTAGTTCCAAAAATTTTCAAAACAGTTAATTATACTTGTTCACATTACATTGCTCACCTGTTGTTTAGAAATTTACCGAACCCTCTTAAATTTCCACAAGGTAGCTTATATGTTTATAAAACAATGATAACCAATTGGCTTATGGACCTGGAGGAGGAATCGGTTGAGGCCCTGATCAGTTCTGAATATAGATGACCGCTTCATAACATTGCACTTCCTTCGTCCCTCTGACTTTCTGCCTCTTGCTCTGTGATTTCATTTTACTGCATAGTTCTTTTTTTTTTCCCCCCCTTTTTCCATTGTGTTTATTTTTTTTATATATACATATATATATATTTTTTTTTTCTCTTTCATAATAACCCTAATCAAGGGCATTCAACATTTTCTTGTTTTAAATACCATCCAAAATTGTTTAGTTTTTATTTTTATTAAATTGCCATAACTCATATAATTGTGTATTTTATTCAGTTTGAATTTTTTATTTAATCCTGAATAAGAGTAGTCCATTAGTTTTAGTATTAATTGTTCATTGTACTGTTTAAGATTGAGTTTTTTTTTTTATTCTCTATTTTTATTTTTGAATTAAAGAACTCCCTTCCACGCACAAGCCTTGGGCTTATGTGGAAGGTACTCACATATAAAACATGTAGATTTTTTTTTTTCATCTACCTTTTGTATAACCTTGTAAGTGATATATATCGATGTATTTATTTTCTTCATATAACTATGTATCTATGTAACCTTATGATTTATATTTGAGTGAGTAAATAAAGATTTTGATTTGATCTCAATTATATTCCATAAGTAGGTGGGGATATTTTTAAAAGTGTTGCCTCTTTTTCATTTAGATTTGTTTATGGCACTGCTGAGGATAGAAGTAAGTAAAGTGGACTCCCGATTATCGGTGATAATGGGTGGCAGAACGATCGCTGATAATCGATTTCCCCGTTAATCCAAAAATAGCCTAAAATGACCTTTAATCGGTTTAAAAATAACCAGTATCTAAAAACTATGTAAATTTACCTAATACAAACGAATTGGGACGGATCCTGTTCGGAATCTCGGGGTTTGTGAGAGTGAGTGTGTTTGTAGTAGAAATACACACAGACACACTCGCTCAGTGAGCAAGGGTCAGCCAGTGTATTAATGGAATGTGAGGAGAGAGCAAAAAACAGCTACTGCGTACCGTATTACAGTACAACAACACGCCTAATGGTAGGTTGCGGGCTTTTATTTAGTTTTACAATCTTCGTTTGACAAGGGTCTGACAGCTAGGCTATACTTTACTGCTAACAACAAACAGATGGCTCCCAGCCTGTATTATTTCACTTGCATAGTTGTTTTGTTCACATTCACACGCAATAACTTTTTATTCAAAACTTTTTTATAACCAAAATTCAAAACACTGTACACCAACTCATGTATGTCAACTCATGAACGAAAACAAACTCACAGTGAAAATGGAATAAAAACAGCGCACTGAACTGAGCAATATTGTTTACGTGTGTGACAAAGCAAGCGAACTTGACTGCAAATAACCTGGTTTTGTGCCAAGGTCACCCACTTCTATTTTTTATTTTATTTATTCATAAGACGCCGATCGTCAAGATATGGGCGAATATGGATTTTGAATGAGTGTAGATGAGCGAATGTAGTCATTGTTACAAACTAAGGCCGACTATTCCTTAGAAAGTGTCATTAATTAGTAGCCCAATGACAAATGAACAGCCGGTGATTATCAGCTACAGGGTGTCCACGCGTAAACGATCGCTTTAGATAGTGCGCGCATGGATGAGCCTGCCTCGTCTTATTATTGCGTAGTTTACATTTTTCTAAAGCGTTTCTTAATTTAATTTTTTTATTTGGCCATCCCCGTTAATCCACAACACCGATAATCCGCTCGCCGATAATCGGGAGTCCACTGTAGTTAAATTACTATTTAACTTTTACATGAAAAATGGTTAATTACAATTTAACTATCATACAATTTAATTGAAATTAGTATAAACTTTACTTTGTAAATTTACTAATGAAAGAAGTGGTTTGTTGAAATATTGTTTCAGATGTTGTTAATACTAAATAAAAATGTGTAGTTTTGTTCTTGTAAGAGGCACTTGATGTTTGATTACTTAGAAGAGGGCAATTCAACCATTTTATCTAGAAATCCAGCTGCTCTTAGAGGTATACATAAAACAAGTATGACTTCTAAAGAAAGACTCTAAAGTACCACCTGCAGAGGTGAAATATTACTACTATAGCTATGTTTCGACTAACTAGAGATTGTTTATCTGAACCATTACTTTCTAAAACTAAGGAAGTTTTTTTAACCTAAATGTATTAAAATAGCTTTTACAAAGTTTAAACTTAGGCTGTTAAAATAATTCTAGATCGTAGATCCTCCTTCAATACCAATTTAAAATAAATCCATATTCAGTAATAATTATTTTATATTGTATGTTATTGAAATAAGAAACTAAATACCATGATAATTTCATTTTTTTCAGATTCTGTAATGAAGCTTTTAAAAGTTGGAGACGACCAGGAAGAAAGAAATCAGATCAAAAAGATTTTACAAGAGGATTTGAATTCAATAAAAGATATTGCATTTAATTACAAAAAGAATGATATGACTAACAAATCAGTATAAATGTTATTTGTTGTTAAAAATAAATGTTTTTACTTTGGTTATGGATATTTGATTTTGCTTATTAATGTTTTCCACTGCTTGACTCTCTGGTTCTGTTTATGTCTTACAAGAATATATATTGGCTCTGTATATCCTACGATGCACTTTGAGAGATGTCTTATTGCTATGATGTATAGGTCGTGATCTGTAAATTTATACCTTTATGATTACCAAATGATTCAGAACTAAAGAGCTTTCTGTATATACAATAGTAGCTGTACCGCCCTCTTTGCCGGTCATAATATTGAGTTTGATTATACTGAATAATCGAAATGTGCAGAAAGCTTTCAGTTTACACAGTATCCAATTTATATTCAATTTAGAACAGCTGATGTTATATAATTTACCACTGGTACTCAATTATTTATAATTTAAATAGTTTATGGCGGCCACACACGTTCAAATTAGTTTAACAAACTTCACCATCAAGTAAGTTTGACAATGAAATTCACCCTACACCTTCAAGTAACTTTGTCAAGTAGTATGTTCCAAGGCTTGGAACTGTTAAGTCAGTGGAATATATTCAGATACAACAACTACTGTAAAATGAATAAAATTACAGGCAAAATAAAACTGATAAGTTTCCTGTGCGGCACACTGTTGTTATTTATGAAATTAAAAGTATTGAAAGAATAATTGAGAGAAAATAATTTATGAAATATAGATTGTACAAACAAACAGCTTATGTATATTCCAAAAACCCAACAAAGTAATTTTATAATAAATTTATATGAGATACATTAATTTATGAAAATATCGCACAGAAATAGAACTGCAAGTTTGTTAGTTTGATGGCTTGACGATACCATACACGATCAAATAAGTTTGTCAAACCATCAATCAATTTATTTTCTATCAAAATCAGAAAATGGCCGCCTCTAGCCTACCACAATAATTAAAACAAAATAAATATAATTATTATATTTATTTTGTTTTTTTCAGCTGTTAATCAAATAAATGAATCAACTAATATAGCTCCATGATAATTTTGGAGTCCAGTAGGACGGAGTCCTGAGGTCAGAGAGGAAAATTCTTTCTTCTATAGGGGCAAAGGTAAACCTAAGTACAAATTTCAAGTCAATTGGACGGATAGTTTTGGAGAAATAGTGATGAGCGGTAAATGGCTTTTATATAGATTTGTTTTATTTCTCGAAGTTAAATGTGAGTCGAATTATCAAGTTCAAATAATCCTATAGGCAAGAATTTCATAAAATACTACACACCAGTTAGAAATGGCATGGCGGTATGAGTTTGAACATGTCAAAGATATTAGTAAATATTTAATTTATAATCATACTTTTATTATGAGTCTTATTTGTCCTTGGTTCTTGACATAAGAAACGTTTTAATCGTTAGGGGCAGTAATCAGATAAATTTTAGATATAATTCTGGGAAGCCCAATAACTAAAGACTGTGTCTTGCTTTTGTTTACTTTTAAACCTCATCTGTGAGCCAAAGAAATAACAAAAGTGATGTCAATGTTTGTTTATATACCATGTGAAAGTTAGAGATGGGGAAGTGTTGGTGTACAGGTGGCAACGTGAGTATTGTATGAAAGTAGTTGTATCATTAATGTGCAGTGAAAAAACAGCACAGACACACCTCCGTTGATAGGCCTCTAGCATGACTCACTTTTGTAAGTCTTCACATGCTGATAACAATTCAACAAATAAGACTCAACCCAATCAATGAAACTCAGAATTCAACAGCCCGAGTTCAAAAAGAATGAATGGCTGATTTTGAGTCTAAAAAGAAGAAATGGATGATGTACCGGTACTCAATATAATATCATCGAGTAGTCTCAAAGTTTCAGAAGAGTACCCATCCATTGCACTTCTTTCATGAAAAATGATGAAAAATTATTTCAAGGCATGTAGATATGGCGGCAAGAACACTGCTGATGTATCTGCAATCAGAAAGAGTTGGATTGAAGTAGTTTTTGCAATTCACGTACAGTATTGCATATTTTATACAGCTGGATAAACTAATAAACTTAGATATTTAAAAATTTGAAGATAAATGACAATGAAGACAATTTTTGGGGTTCTTGCTAGTCTAGTGGTTAGCACTTTTGCTTCCTATACAGTATCCCAGGTTCAAATCCCGAGAATTTCACTTAAAATTCTCCAAACTTTTCACTTAGAATTGAGCTAGAATTAGACAAAGGCTGCATAAATTAATATCACAAATAAAACTAAAGGAGATAATAAAGACAAATCACAGGGACAAAAATATTAATAGAAGGTTAAATCTAAAAATTGTTTGTTATAGCTGATCACGCTTTAAAATAACTGACGTCCCAAAAATCAAGACAAATTATCAGCAGACGAGAGTAAATATTGCTGAAGTGCATTTAGCAGATCTGGATGATACATCATATAACACATGTACTGTTGTGGACAAATTATGAACTCGTGTTATACCCGACTAACAAGTATGAGGAAAAATCAACAAACAATCAGAATCAGACACCACTGTCTTCGTTTATTATTGTATCGTGTATTCAAACATTGAGTATCCATGAATAAGGATGCACATGCCCAAAAATCACTATTGTTCAAATAAAAATTGAAAAAATGATTAGAAAAATAGCATGTAACATAATACTACAGCGAAAATCAAAATTCCAAACAATTATAATTTAATATAATTATATTATAGGCATTTTTTAACTTATTTTAATCAATTGATACCGTAGCACATCTTGAGAAATGTTAAGACAGTATGATATGAAAAACAGACGTTATAGATGAAAAAAAGAAACATATGTTGGTATATTTACTGTTTACCTCGTGGCCAACAAATGGTCTATTATGGTTCGTCTGCTGGCCTGTACTGTGTTTGAATCTGTATAGTGTCGTTTATTTAATTGAAATTTTAATTTATTATTAGTGTATGTAAGATGCATGTGTACTATTCTACTTGTTACTAATAGCAATGCCATATTTTGATAAAAACTAAAAAGTCAATTAGCAAAATGTTACAGAGATAATTCCTCATCTAAGTTACTGAATTGATATTAACATAGTGGAACTTTTAATTAAATAACCTAGTGAATCTTCTGATGTTTAGTGTTACGTTTGGTGTAAATCTTTTTATTGTGTAGTTTCTCGTTTGTGCTTTTTATTTCAAGGTTAGTTTTTTGCTTGCAGAAGACTGAGCAAATTTCATTCATATTTCATCAGACAAATGAAGTGAGGTAAGAAAGAACCACTGCAATACATAGATTAACTACAAATTGAGTTCTGGATGGGAATTAATGGTTAATCAGTATTGGAATAAGATCATAGACTAGGTAGGTTAATCTGTTTAACAGCATCTATTAATTAATTTAAGCATTATTGTAGCCCAATAAGAACTCATCACTGAGACTTCAATTGGAGCCAATTAGCCATAATACTCATATTGTAATCATAATACTTTCTTTAAAGTCAACTATAGTATGAAAAACATTTGATAGACCTAGGTATACTATAAATTGTTAGCCTATCTGAATATTGATAATGTGTTTAAATTTATTTCCATTCTTTTGAAATATAAGACAGGGTCAACATTCCATAGAGTGTATGTTCCAACATTCCAAAAGACACACAATTTTATCCAGACTTAAATTTAAATGTATGTTTTAGAATACATTTAAATTTAATAACTTTAAATTAGTTTATTGTAATATTTATCATAGTATTTAAAGAATATGTGGTATATTACAGTAAGATTTGGATTTTATTAAGTGTAAAACAATTAATATTTTCTCATCTGCTCCTTCAATACCAGGTGAAAACCAAAATTCCTACAGCACATAAGGACATTGTCCCACTCACAAATGGTCTGTATAAGCGGCTCTCAGCTGAGTTTTGAGTTGGAGACCTACTACCTTCAGTTGGTTCAGCTGTACTACACAATTGTTTGTAATAGTAGGGCTAGTTCGGAAATAATTTAACTAACAGTATTATAATATTATTTTATGCAGTATATTCCCATTTTTTGTTGTTGTGGATAACAATGAATAAATCAATACTTGTTGGTAGAAAATGATTTTAGATTTCCATTACTTGTTTTAAAGAATATTTTAAGAAACAAACACAATGTCGAACAGGTTTAAAAACTCCTTCATCTTGAGGTGTTAGGCCTACTTTCTACCTTAGTCTTACTTAGGCTTCTTACTTTCATGGCCATTGATACCCAAGGCCTCACCAACTCTCGTATTTCCCTCTACTTCTTCCGATCCCCTGCATATTCTTTTCTGGCTCATCTTATTCAGGTCTTTGGCAACTTGATCCTTCCTGGAACGCCCAAGGTCTTCTCCCATGAGGGTTTTTTTTCAATTTGTGATTAATCAAGGCTACAATTCCTCTCCTTATCACCTGTCTAGCCCATCTCAAACGTTGACTCTGCTTCAGCAACTACGCTTAATGCTTCCCTTTTCTCTATTATGTTTAATCCTCCATATTCCATTCTCTCTTGTTGGTCCAAACACTTTTTTTTCTAGAGTTTATGTTTCAGATCCTTTAGCAAAATTGGTCGAAATATAGTTTTGTAAATTTTAAGTTTTTGTGAATAAAGAAAAGTTTGGATGATAAAAGTTTGTGTAAAGCAAACATACTTCTGGTGGCCAAATTTACTCTAGATTGTATTTCAGATTGTTCACTATTATTTGAGTTAGTTATGGTGTCGAAGTATTTATTATTTTCTAAATACTCAAGATTTATATCTCCAACAGAAAGGTTTCCTGCAAGGTCATGATTTTGCCTAAACTGCATGATAAACCCTAGTCTACATTTACAAAATTATTATTATTTTTTTTAGCCTTAAAAACTACTGTATATGCATATAAACTACGGTTAACTGTTAAGAAAGTCACCTGTTCTTGAAAACTATCACACATAACACAATTATAACAAAATATAAAACCCAATATGAAAATGTTCAATTATACTCAGAGCAGGTTATTACAAAGAAATAATATTCACTAATCCAATCGCGTGTGATTTTCAAGCTCCACAAGGACAGAGGACTAGGTACTATGAACCACTACACTCGCCAGATGAACTCACCACTGTTTACTCAGTTTTGTTGGTAGTTATCAATGTAGGTAAAATCAAGGCAATTAAGTTGGATACCCGATACAAAATTATTTTATTGCTTACATTTTTAAAACGTTTAAGAGTTTATGAAAGTATTTTGCTTATAAATTCTCAAATGATGTTTAATAACAGCTTTAAAACTTTTTAACATGCCCAGATTATCATCAGTAGAAAAATCTGTGATTTGCTAGAAACAGTACGAAGAGAAGTAAGATTAGTGACAACAAACTGACCAGCTATATTACTTATTTTTTCTATAGTCAGTTAATAAGTATTGTTATAATTATTTCATAGGCTTAGTTTAATTTTGATAATACCTATGTTAGCAATACTGTAGTAAATTCTAATTATATTTATTTATTTTTGTTATCATTTGCTTGCACTATTAGTATTTTATTATTAAAGCTAAAGTAATATGCAGAATTATTAGGTTTAGAATTTATCTAGTATATCAGTCCTCAGATTGTCCGAACTAATATGCTGGTGGATGAATTCAGATAGGCCCCCTTACTGAAAAGTTCGCATGACAGAAATGTGTTTTATTTTGTTCTGTAACCTGTCCGTTTAACATGTTTGTATAGTGCCTTTTTACACTATTTTCACTTCCCACACCATTTTTATTCTTCATCACTGTTTGATGTTACTTTAAAAAATAAGATCTCAAACGTTTGATCTTGTTTAAAGTTTATAATTTTACATGTTGTATATAAATGTTAATGCTATATTAAAATATGACATCACTTTCATCATAACATCTTATTGATATGATATGACTGATGTAGGAATGGACATTTCTTCTTGTAAAATGGCCCACCCGCCTACTCTTACATGTACCTCGTTGACGAATTGCTTTCCCACCCTCATATGTTCCTATATGATGACTCATACATATATTTCATTGATTGCCTACACATCCGTATATGTATATAATTAATTTACAACATGAACAGTATAACCAACCGCCTTCTAACTGATAGCTCATCACAGAAATTCAACTGTGGTGGAACACTGAGCTGCAACATGTACTATGAAAATCTGGTATATTAGACTGGCCAGACGGACATGCCTAATTGCAGGTTTTGCTGGCAATGCCTGCGCTTGCGTAAAGTCACGAGTGTGGACATAGGTAATGAGCTTATAACAAGACAGCCAAGTTAAATGGTGATTTTTACACATGACACATTCTTCAATCACAGATTCAATGTGAATGATTCAATATCTTCTGTTTTTCGTTTCATTATCCAAGCTCTTCTGAATTTGCCAAGTTTTGTCTTCCTTCTTGTATTTAATATCATATCATTTTAGTCTAAAAAGATATAAAGAAAGATTGTATTGTTTGCATATTAACTAAAATCTATAGCTAAGCTAAATATCTTGACATTTCTCAGTTTACGTCAAAATAGTAATAAGATCTGCTCAATTTTCTTACTAAGGTATACTTTTTAACTAAAATTCATTGTTTAAAACTCTACTCCTGCAGCCAAAAAGTTGAAAGTTCTTATTATTTTTTACAAAAATTTGCAGAAAATACTAAATTTATCGTATCTTGATTTTCTTCTCAGTAGATATCTGATATATTTTGCAGTTTCACAAGGTTTACTTAGCACAAAGACACCTCCATTTCCTTTATACTCCCTCTTTCCAGAACCTCAAATCACCCTTCTCGTCTTCTCCCCATACTCTCCCTAACTCCATCAGTCCATATACTCTTAGTCTCTAGTCCTAACTCTATATCACTTTCCCTGCACTTCTTTCGTGTGTTTTCTCCTCAGCGTTCTGGCATACGCAATCATCTACATGTCCGAACAATCTCAGTCAATCCCTGTTGATCCCACCCTGTAGTGACTTCCCCAACTGCAGTCTTCCTATGTCATATCCTCTATAATGTCCACAATACTTATAAATCGCATCCCTTGTTTCTTGATCCCTATCCTCATGGCCCAGACTTCTGTCCCATTGGTCAGTTTAGGCATTTGGTATAAATTTGAGCTATACAGTATTAACTTACTTTTCTGTGGCACCCAACTACTCTCAGTTGTTGTTTGAATGTTATTGTTGTTGGAGGTATCCAACACTTAGAGTGTTTTAAGAAACAAACATTGCATTAAGAAAAATGTTGTTTAATGTAGTCTGAGTAAGTAACATCTGAAGACAATAGGAGTTTTATACGTGTCAAAACTTTGTCTTTGTTTTTTTTTAAATTCTCAATAAACAAGTCAGGCATCTCATAAAGACACACTTTAACTCTTTTTTCACTCCCCTATCCTCCTTACCATTCTGTAAGTTCTTCTCAGAAGTTTTTTATACTAAGGATAGGCTGATTTCCTTTTCAATCTTACTTTACCCATTCCCCATAGACTATTGATCTGTATGGGGAATTATGAGAAAGAGCAAGGGAGAGAAAAAGTTCAGTACAAGTTGAATATTACTGAAAAAATAACAGTCAATGCAAGGATTTTAACCTGTGCTATCTCTAACTTGGGTACATAGTCCTGACGCCTTAGACCGCTTGGCCACTGGCTCTTCCATTTAGTACAAAAAGCTGTTATTAATGATTTGTTGCTTTTAAAAAGTTATTTCTTTTAAAAATAAATTGCTATTTTTAACCCTACTAAAGGGTAGTAATATTGTTTTCACACCTTTCTCTGAAAGCTAATAAACGTTTCATTTGAAATCTGAACTTTTTGAGACAAAGGCATTTTTCAACTATTTTCTTTTATTTTTTCATTTAGAAGATATGTTTATAGCTTTTATGAATTGTAAATTTTAACTTAAGTGTCAACTCCCATTTGGAATTCTTAGGGAGTTTGCCATTAACTTGTATGGTAGAATGGTATTTGAACAAGTCAACATTTTTTCAGTTCAAGATATATGTAGTAGATTTTCTAATATTGAATGTTGCGTCATTGAAACACAATGCCTATTCAACACTCCATTCTTAAATTTAACACCCAGGTAAGACAAACTCAGTTAGGATATACTATTTAAAAACAGAGAACCAAACTTGTGTTACTTAATGAAGTTAGCAGTGCTGGCTTTTTTTAAATAAGGAGAGGCTGATTTTCTTCTAAACCTTATTCTGTCCATTCTCCATAGATATGGTTGCCATACGTCTATATTTTGTACGGACGGTTTGTATTTTACATTCTGTGTCCGTGTCTGTTAGTTAGCTAGTTAGATACACCAGGTTGTGGTCCTGTCACCAAGCCCACCGTGCCTAGACTCCATGGCCCTTTACGCCCCGAGCCTGGCGACAATGTCACAAGAGACCAGTCCCCCTTATGAAGGACATGATCTCCCCGAGTGTAGTCCGTCTGATATCCTCTGGTTCCAGAAAAGCGGCACCAGAGTCCTATACCTAAGAGATGAGAGAGCTCCACAATGACACAAGATGTATATGGAGCTCTCCTGATCCTTCTCACAGAGCCTACATGTGGAGTCCTTTATTAAGCCCATTATCTTCATACGTCTGTGAAGAAGATTATGTCCGGTCAACATTCCTGTAACCACCTTCACCTTGGCCCAGTTACAGCTCAGCAAATCTCTGTTGTAACTGCGATCCGGTCGTTGGATAAGTGCACGAGACTGCCTGAGCCCAGACTCGGTCCTCCATCTGCCAGTGTGTTCCTCAGAGGTCCACCTGTCAATTCTTCTCTTTACCTTTTGAAAAGGAATGCCAAGTGCCGGCTCCGGTCCCAGAAGAAGGCACTTTGCCCCTCTCCTAGCCAATACATTAGCTCTCTCATTTCCATCAATGCCAGCATTCCCAGGGACCCATATGAGTCTCACCTGTTTACGCTGGTGCCACGTACTAGCTCTAAGTTGGTATAGGAGTGCCAAGGGATCCTGGAGACTCCTAATCTGTGTCTGTACCGTACAAAGAAAAAAAAAATTGGGTGTGCATCGGACCACACGGTGGAAGTTATACTTCTTTGGCCATTCTCATACACCCACTCACGCACACAAACAGACAGGATATATAAATGAAATATAAGACATTTTTCAATATTATTCAATATTTATCTTCAATATATTATACGTGACTTCATTATTATATTATACACCTATATTATCATTATCAGTAATTTCTTCGATTAAATTTCTTCGATTAACAATCGATTAATCGATAGTTCTTAAAAATTTGTTCTTACTTTTCAGCGTGACGCGGTTTCTCGACCAACATCCCATCCCAAAGTGTCTAACGGGCGCAAAGAAGTATAACTTCAAAAACCCTTACAATATTTTAAATATTTAATATTGTAAAACAGACCAACATGTATTACTAGTACTTTAGGCAATCGACAATCGACAACCGTGAGAGGTTCTGTGTTGTATGATAACTCACAGACTATGCACTATTATACTACAACACACCTCCCTCCTCTCAGTTTAAAGCAAAATAAGTGTGAACATTTTGAAAGATTGTTAGTGTTTGCTATTCCTCTACCCGCTACTTTGGCACCACTAGAACAAGTTTTTTTCACTTATGAAAAATGCCTGGACACCCGATTGGAACAGACTGTCAGAGGAATATTAGAGAAGGTCAAAGCTATTCTGGAACATATCACTTACCTGTTTTTGAAGACATTAAAAATAATCGTTCCTTACTTAAAAAAAGGTAATCTCTTCAGACAAATATGACTGGTTTCAGCCAGTACCAGTACAACTAGTACAAGTGATGCCTAAACATTTTATGACAGTTTTTTTTAGTACTGCCAACTTAACTTAAACTTAACCTTTTAAAGTATTGTTTGTTAATATTGTATTACTCTGAAATGTCAAACTAAATATAGTTTTAATATTTTACAGGTTATAGTAATATTATAAAGGGTTAGTAAAAAGTCCGAGGACGGTTGTAAACCTTTGAGGTTTACTTAACTGCAACACTAGATTGCACAATATTCCCTCATAAATACAAACAGTTATAATAAAATTTCAATAATAATGAAGAAAAAAAGATTGACAGTAAGAATGAGAAAGAGATTTGATTACAACAGGAAATACGGTACAGGAAGTGGAATAGGTAAAATTTGAGTAGGACATCCTGAGAGTGGTAACTCAGAAAGCAAGGGATCGGATGTCAAGAAAGCAGGGTCAGCACTGTACAAATGATAATCAGAATAATAAAATGTTAGACTCACCAAAAATTAGGCTGAGGAATGCTGATGCGGCGGAGAATCAGCAGAAGCCCCGGGAAGGAGGCGGTCCCTCCCATCACGAAACAAACGGGCCTATAGGGTGATCCGTAATAGGACCACCGATAGTAATTGGTATTTCCGAAATTGGAATCGTGTCCAGTGAGTGGAAGGGGGGTGAGATACTAGGGAAAAGTTGGGAAAGAAAAAGGGAGTCAGAGGAGAGATCTGGAAGTGATAAGACTTCGGGAAATAGACCAATAGGGAGGACCAGTAACTCGAAGTCCTAGGCTTTGTCAACCCGCCCCGCAGAGCAAACACGGGACGAGATAAGAGGATGACTGGGAGTCACGGTCCAACCCCTTGCGATATCGACCCCAGGAGTTCTTCACTAGTGGCCAACCTGAACCTGAGGGACGAGTGGACTTGCAGCCTATCCTGAGGGCCAGAGAAGCCATCTCAAGAGACTGCAAGCGATCCCACCCACCCCAAAGGGACTGCAAGCGACTCCAGACCCAACCAGCCCACCTGACCCTAAGGGACAAGCGGACGCCGAATCCACTACGGCCCCAAACCTGCAGGAGACATAGAATCCAGGGGTGTGTTAAAATTTGTTTAACACCTCCATTTTAGGGAAACGAAAATATAAAATTTGTAGACGAAAGGAAAGTTCGTTCGAAATTTTGTAGACGAAAGGAAGGGCGTTCAATTACGTTTTACCTACACCAAAGCGTAAGCCGACGGGCTGTACAATGTACATTACTCATATAAGAAGCTAATAATAATCGCAATGTAATAATAAAATATAATTCACTGATTGAGGGAATTGAGTCTGGTATAAGTCAATGTGTTGAGATTGTTAATTTAAATTGTAAATATATAAATACGTAATTCATGTAACTGATCATAGTCCGAATAAATGGTTGTTTTAAGTTCATATATATTTATAGTAAATAAATAAATATTGCGTTGAATATATTATTAACCATAATGTTGGATAATTCTTGGGAAGAATAAAGTAACGGTAACTAGGGCCATTTGAATATATTTAAATTGTCTCTTGAAGGGTATTTGTAAAATAATATAACTTGAATCGTACGGTAAATTGATTTGGTCGTCATAGTTTGTAAGGTTGGTATATTATTGTTTGATTGTTAATTTTGATTGGAAATGATTGATTGATTATTTCTTGAGTATAACTTGTTATTGAATATATAATTTTCACTTATTAGTATAAGTGTTTTTGCATGTATAATACTTGTTTGGTTTTATTCTTAATGTGACGTTTATATAATTATTTAGAGGGTTGTGATTTTTACGACAACCCTTTATATTATAACGTAAGGTTGTCGACAACGTAAGATTATATTGTTTACGACAAGGAGTTTGTTGTCGCTTGTTGTAAATAATATTTCTTGAATTTATTGATTTACCGGACTGTATATTGAAGCCAGTGTTAATAGTAATTTGATTGAAGATTTCTAAAACGAATAATTTGTATTGTCTATTATTGGATGAGAAGGGTATATCATAGGAGGTGTATAGTGTAAAATAGGATAAGATAATTGTAATATTTTAGAAGGGATTGTCAAGATGATATACTGTAAAAATAAATGTGTGTTGTACTTTCACCAGTGACAATAGTTATTTCTGGTCCTGGTTTCCTGCACTAGCAAAGCGAGTCATAAGGTTAAATTATTTCTCATTACTTGTAGAATAATCATTTGTGATTTAACATTTATTAAACACTTTGAGTTTTGGAGGAAGTGAAGGTTTTACTTGGCGGAGAAAGTATTACACGGTTGAATATTGTTTAGACCGTTACAGATAAAGGTACAAAACTGCGCATTGCTGCTGGACATAAACAGCTATATTACCGTGTGTTCAGTGATCCACTGCCTTCGTAGGGGGACGGCCAACTAGGAGTCGGAAGGAAATCTTGAATGTAAGCATAGGTCGATATACATACCATTTTAAAGGTATTAGCTAGTAGAACATCATGCCACGAATCAGACCTCAAAAGGTTAACCGTGAATAAAATGGCGGCGCTCGAAAGTTTCAATACTGATCTTATGTGCCAGATTTTAAATAAATTCTTGACGGTATGTATTTTTCGTGATGGCCGAGTAACAATGTCACAAGTTTAAAGCACATGTTAAGTAAACCTCAAAGTTTGTCTCTTAACTTAAGTAACGTTATCAGTAATTTCTTCGATTAAATTTCTTCGATTAACAATCGATAGTTCTTAAAAATTTGTTCTTACTTTTCAGCGTGACGCGGTTTCTCGTGATTTGATTTGTTATTGTCACGGTTTCAGCGTGACGCGGTTACTACTGATAAATAGTAATGATGGTGTTCATTACTATTTTAGTTTAAAAAGCTACACATCACTTAGTTTTTTTAAAAATGTTATATTTCGGCTTACAATCTAAAGCCATTCTCAAACATTTGAAATGTTT
The DNA here is from genome assembly GCA_035578905.1 of Stictocephala bisonia. NCBI lineage: Eukaryota > Metazoa > Arthropoda > Insecta > Hemiptera > Membracidae > Stictocephala > Stictocephala bisonia. The sequence continues at coordinate 66,279 of JAQJVL010000469.1, read as the reverse complement.
GAGAATTCAACATTTGAAATGTTTGAGAATGGCTTTAGATTGTAAGCCGAAATATAACATTTTTTAAAAAACTAAGTGATGTGTAGCTTTTTAAACTAAAATAGATTTTAAATCGCCACCATTTTGTGATGGATAAATGCGGTTTGCAGCATTCTTCTAAACTTAACCATCCTTTTAAAATTATGTGCATATCAACGACGACTTACATGCTGCACATAATGTTACACTAAAACTTTTCTACTGACTCATCATGAACCGTTCCCATAGAAGAATAGCAGGACACTGAATATATCTTAAAGTAGGCGTTTGTGTAAAATAATCATGTGTGAAGTTTGTAACTTCATCTGATATGGTTACAAAAAAATTAAGCCATTCTTAAACTTACACAAAAGAACAGTATTGAAACTTTCGAGCGCCATTTTGTTTAGGATTAACCTTTTGAGGTCTAATTTACGGTATGATGTTCTATTATCTAAGACCTTTAAAATGGTATGTATATCGACCTATGCTTACATTTAAGATTTCCCTCCGACTCCTAGTTGGCCGTCCTACGAAGGCAGTGGATCACTGAATACATGGTAAAATAGCTTTTTATGTCCAGCAGCAATGTGCAGAGTTTTCTACCTTTATCTGTAACGGTCTAAACAATATTCAACCGTCCTCGGACTTTTTACTAACCCTGTATATATCACAAAGTATTATTTTCCCAATTTAACAACCTAAATCACATCATAAAATTAATAAAAGACTATTTTCTAAACCCCACCCCCAAGTAAATTTGGTGTCCGTATTTTACTATGAAAATGTATGGCCATCTTACCCATAGGCTGTTCATCTGTTCGACAGAGTAAGGAGGCGAACAAGTTCAGTAGAAGGTGAATATTACTGATGCAGCTTCCAGTCTAGACTGGATTCGAACCAACGCTATCTGTAACCCTAGCTCAAAGGCCTAACGCCTTATACCGCTCGGCCACCGGCTCACCCAAATATTTAATGGGCAAAGCTCTTCCAAAGAGCTCCAGGTAGGGCCATTCCGTAGAAAATGTTTCTTACTGAAAGAAAATACAATCTATAGCCAGTCTGTCAAAATGGTCTTTTGTAGCAAAACAATCAACTATTTCATTGCGGGGCACCCGAGGTGCGACATGGACTACCTGAGGGTCATAATTGGACACTCGAGGTGCGACATGCAGCGAAAGAGAACCCAAAACTAACACTCGAGGTGCGACATGGCGCTTCGGCTAGCAGTGTGGCCGTGTTGGTCTGGCGGCTAATAATTGATATATATTTACATTGATAAAATTATCTGAAAACTACAGCCATACAATGAGACACATGATTAACGATTGTTACCAATACAATTACTACCAATGTACGTGTATGGGAGGGTGGGTGGGTTAGGTTAGATTAGGTATATATAGGTAGGTCTATTTTTGTATATATACATTTATTTATGGACAGAGAGAGAGAGAGCGCGTCTACAACCCCGAACCCTTCGCCGGGCTACCTGAGGTGGCATGTCGCACCTCGAGTGCCAGTTTTATGGCCCTTTGGGGCCCTTCATTGCTAGAAGGTTATTTTATTTTCTTAAATCACCTGTCAAAATGGTCTTTTGTAGCAAAACAATCAACTATTTCATTGCTAGAAGGTTATCTTATTTTCTTAAATCACCCTGGGACAAGAGATTTCCTCGCCAAGTTTTGTATAAAATCTTCGGCAATAAGATAGGATTTACTTGCATAAATTAGCGTGGGTGGTGGTGGATAGGATAGAGGTTTTGTCTCAGCATTTTCTCCAGCAGTTTCCTGGTTTATATAGAAAACAATTCCCTACTTAGTTTATGATTATTATAATATGAAGATATTTTGCAATCCTACACAGTACATGTTTATGATAAAAGCGATCAATGACGACTGACAGTCAATTAGCATCTCTCACAAGGTGTTTGCAAATAAACAGCCTGCTACTAAAGTCCTCTTACATTGTTCGCGTCAGTTTGACAACCGCGGTTTTGTTTTTCATCCTAGTGTTCTGACATTCCTATGATCAAGCACCATATAACTCTTTTGTACTTGAGGGGACTATAATTAATTGTAAAATACTTAAAGAATCAAACATTCTAGTAATAAGTTATTTTAATTTGTTAATACATTAGAGTTATTAAACAAAATTAAAAGTACTAATTCATAAACTCAGAAAGGTTTACTTCCTTAAATACTAACAAATTATAAAAAATCATTAATTGATTCCAATATTTAGTATTAGTGTCTAGTTATGAAATTTTGTTGTTTACAACATATTGCTCATTTAACATGACTCACAACTTTAATAACGTTCATATAGAAAACTTTGCTATCTAACTTTCTTTGGTTTGAACTTAAATACCACAAAACTACCATTTCAGCCTTTTCATGATTCTCCAAAAATATTTGACCAAGATCAAGGAATGTAGGAATTTTGGGAAACCCTGCATATGCAGTCAGTAAAAACACTCACTTTCAAGTTTATCAGGCTAGTTAAAAAAATAACGCAAAAAGGTCGTATTGAAAAAATAAAAAAAGTTATAGGTGTGCCGACCTCATTCGCTCAAATGACTTTATCTGGTTGTCCGGACACATTATTGTTTGAGTTCACGTCATTCCGGTGCTGGCGCTGCCACCTCCATCACGTCTATGGCCAGTGGCCTCTGTTTTTACATCTTATAAACTCTTTCGTGGTAGTAGACGTTTGACTTCCCCCAAGTAACTTCTTATAAACTCTTTCGTGGTAGTAGACGTTTGACTTCCCCCAAGTAACTTCATTACCTGGCTCTCCGGACATATTGTTTGAGTTCACTTAATTCCGGTGCTGGTGCTGCCACCTATATCACGTCCTATGGCCTCTGTTTCTACAGGCTATAAACTCTGGCTTGGAAGTAGACATATGACAGCCTGATTCATGTACCTGTCTTAGTAATAGACTCTGACGGCTATTAAGTATGGTATGAGGTGTGTACATTCCGTTCTTGTGCACTTATATTCTATATATTCTAAGTACAGTATATTGGAATCTAGTATCAAACAGTATGAAGAATCAAGGCGTGGGAAGTAAGAAACGTGACTTTGATATACTAATAATTTTTTTAGTTTGATGTAATGCATTTATTTGTATTTTAGCAATACAAATGAACTTTTTACCATACTTCACATTCTTATTGCAATATATAAGTACGAAATGTACATACATTATAGCTATAGATGCCGGTACGTCACGCTTCCTTTGTGGATCCTCTGATGTGAAGATGTTTATCGTGATCAAGCACGAACAATCGCCATAATATACGTGCTTTTTGTTGTCATAGGTTTATTGAAATTGGCTTTAAAGATGTGAAACGTTCATTTGTGTTATATTTCTTCTAACATGTAGGCTAATAGGGCCTATCCTAACTAAAAATGTGTTATTTTAGGCAACAGGAAATAATTTAGGTGATTAATGTTTTGAATTTTCTCATTCATAACGTGTGATCGTATCCAAAAGTAGAATATAGACCTTTTCCCTTTTTTACAGCAGAATGTTTTTTACAGTAAGTAGTAAATAATAAATATGAAATACAAATGTTGGCCTACCCTTCTCTCTAAAATACATTTTAATTATTGTTACATTAGCATTGTTAGATATGAGACGCCGACATAACTTTAATGCAAATATGAATGATCACATGATTGTAAAATTAGTGTAGATGACCTGTGTTATCTTGTTACTAACTGAGTTAGACTGTTCCTTAGAAAGTGTCTTTTATTATTGGCTTAATAGCCAGGGAAACTAATTTAAGTATAGGGACGTACAGTTTACGTGGACGCTGAACCACATAGTATTGGTCTGATTTTCAGCTGATTGACAAGCCTCATACTCAGTTCTCTCCCCTAAACAACATCCGGACACTGACTACCACCGGACATGGACACTCAGACTTCTCTAGTTGTTTTCACGCCGATAGCAACCATTGAGTGGACGCTAAAGGTCTGAAAAAATTATCAATGGTTCGAAAATGTTGTGACCCAGTCCATTGCGGTATTTTCAGCATAGCTTGACTATCAAAGGTAGTAGGTTGAACGAGTGAAAGTTACGGTCCTTGGAAACTCCTTTTTTCCTATATTTTAGTACATTTTCAGCAGAAAAATAGGTAAATTAATCAATTAGTGAAAAAAAATTAAAGAAGACTTTTACCCTTCCAACAAAAGCACGAGTTAAGATATAATATTTTGTGACTTGAAATTGTGTTTATTTACCAAATAAAGGAGAAACTATGCAAAACACTACTATGGATAGGATAGGCCTACTTAGACACAGTAATTCAATTAAAGGAACGAGGAAGCTGGAGAGTAGATGTGCTATTTATAGACTCGATCTTTCTTCAATTGATTGGCACTGGACCAATTGCTGAGTTTCTTAGTCTGAAATGTAAAACTTTTTTATATTCGTCTCTGATTTAGCGGGAAAACGGTGAAATTGCCCCTACAACAGGTCACAGTCAAAGATGTGGTCTCAGTTCGTTACACAGTCTTGGAATGAAGTGATCGCTGAAGAGTAGTAGCGCAGAAAATAAATGCTGCTTTAATTCTATTATACAGGTAATAGTTTTCTTGATTGGCTACTCGTTGTATCTCTAGCCGAGGTGGTGTTTTCTTAGACTTGAGTATAAAACATGGCTTAGCGTAAGATATTTTACACATTGTTACAGTACGCGCGCTGAAGGTAGTCATATAAAAACATCGACTCTGAGCGAGGCGTTCACTGACAGATCGTAAAGGGTGATTGTTTACGGAGTATTTTTATTTTGATATTTCTTGTAATTTGTTCAGTATTTAAAATAATAATATGTCAAATATGTCAAAAGTTTGAAAGTTAACATTTAAAAAGCATATCAATAACATATGTCGTAAAAAATTATAAATCCTTTAATAAGTTTAATTCAAATAAAGTAATTAAGAACTATATACTACTTATCACGGTATCTTAAAAAGATACTGTGCTTTTTATTGTGACTTAGAACAATATTTCTGTGATTTTCACTTCCGTTAAAATACATATAACTTTTACTTAAATTCTCGTTTAAATTGGTTTAAAAGAAATCATTTCCGTTTGACATTGTTATTTAAAGAACATTTTTATAGCGAAATTAAAGAGACAACTATTCACTTAATTATTAGATAATGCTTATGAATTAATAACAAACTGTAATTATTTATATAGTTTCTAATAATGATTTAACGGACACAGGCTAATTGAAATGGGTTCCATATATTTATTACACTACAGTAGTTAAATAAAAACAACCATATAAACCACTAAACAATTATTTTCCGCACACATAAGTAAAAATTCTAAACCGTTTAACCACAAGCAAACGTATCGCACGCAGTCTGGAAACGTAGGCCTACTTAAGGTGGATCCGCAGGTAAAAATTAATTCATCTTATTTTATAAGCAATGGCGTGGGAAAGTCTGGCAATAGTAAGTTTACATGACTGCAAGCATATCGGGCCATCCACCCGTCCCTTGACTATCGCTGCTCCGCGAGCTCGAGGCCGCATCTTCGCTGCCGCCGCGCTGAACGCTGCACTCACCTTGTCAGTGACACTCTACTGTCGGCGCAGAAACCCGAGTTTGAAGGTTGTTTACTAATAAGCCTATGGAAAATACAATCACATTGTTGTTTTCCTCGTTTAATTGAATTTCATAACAAGTTAATTTTTTTAAAGTATTAAAAGTTTTTGAACAAAAAAATACCAAAATTTAAACTAGTTTTCACTGTGCATCAATTTTACACCTTTATTACTCAAAAGTACGTTAATATATAGCATTTATATTTTAATACTTGATTGACAAAATTGTTTCCTATGTTTTAACTTTCTGAAACTACGTTTTCGTTGCTTCTAGAGGTCGTACCTAACATAACGTAAAATTAATTACTTAGTCACGTTGTAATCGTTATGACATGTATTCACTGTTTAAAATAAATTGCTATGAATAGTTAGACTACTAGCCCTAACAGCGGGCACGCTAAAAACTAACAGCGACAAGGCTTTTTTTGACTGATTTGAAAAAACGTTCAATATTGTCAATAACATATCATGTTATATATCATCTTATTCAGCACAAAATGGCCATTCTTTTGATACTAAATAAAATTTTATAATTTACGTTCCTCAAATTGTAAATTTCAAAAGGCCGCTTCTTGAAAAAAATGTAAATGATTTTTTCCCAAAAACATAACATATAAAAAGAACTGCAATTTATTTATCTACGTATAAAAGTGAAATATTTTGGAATACTCATAAACGTTCCTGAGCTGTAGATGAAATAATCCGCTTACGTCAAATTTTCATAAATGTATTTATGTATTTCAAACTTCATAAAAAATGAAAATATAATAAAATCCTGATTTGTAACATTCTGTCTTAATGTAACATTCGCGAGAGGTTGGTACAACTTCAGGATATGATAGTAGACATAAAAATAAGCAAAAAAGTTCCTGTAAACACGTGGCCTATCTCGCCTTGTCTGTTTGTATGTGTTTTTTACTAAAAAAATTATATCTCAAACATGGTTTGAGCTAATAATTTGAAACTTGGTATATTTGCTAACCTAGTTAGGAGTAGTTTAAAATAAAAAAGGAACAAAATTATCTTTATCAGTTTCAAAATGGCAACCATAAGAAATGTTAAAAGTTAAATAACTTTAAAACCATTATTTGTATTGAAAATGTATTAGAATACTTTAATTCTGTAAATTTAATAACAAATTCAAAGATATCTCAATTCTAAAAATCGGTTTGAAAATAAATAAAAGAGTAAAGCATTTTTCTGTCGTAACAGTTCTTCAATTACATTAGCCTACTGCTATGTACATTTCTAAGCATATAAAGCTTCATCATCAGGCTTCCAAAAATGTCACTGTTTAAAACATTAAAACACTAAAATTATAAAACATTTAAATATATTAAAACATGAGTAGGCCTACAACATATTTTTTATATGCCGGCAAATGTGTTGTACTCATGTTTTAACATATTTAAATGTTTTAATGTTTTAAACAGTGACGTTTTTGGAAGCCTGATGATAAAGCTTTAATGCTTAGAAATGTACATAGCAGTAGGCTAATGTAATTGAAGAACTGTTACGACAGAAAAAGCTAAACTAAACTAGTATTATTTAGTTATTAGAGAACGTTCGAAATACGTCACACTTTAAAATTAATTATTTCTGTTGAAAATTATGTTGTCAGAGTAATTACCTATGCAGTTCAAACATTGTGAAAGAAACCTATCGTTTAAATATGGCGTAGGCCTAGCGAATTTAACAGATTGCAGAACCACAAACAAAACAGATACTTTTGACCAAACACGATATCAAATATGTGCTCAGTGACTTAAATTTTAATATGCTGCAAAAAGCTTGATATATCTTTGTGAACACGATATTTTATGAATTTGACAAAATACGCCATAGTAGTGTCATGTCAGTTATTGTAGTGCCCTCAAAAATGCCATGTCTACTATTATTATCCTCGAAAGTGTCACGTCTGTAGTGTCATAAAAAATGTAATGTCAGTCATTGTAGTGTCGTCAAAAATGTAATTGTACTGTTGTATTGTAGTCGTCAAAAATGTCATGTCAGTTATTGTCGTAAAAAAAATTAAATGTCAACTTTTGCTGTGTCCTGAAAAACATCTTGTCAGCTGTAGCAGTGTCCTCAAAAATGTGATGACGGCTATTGTAGTGTCACTGACAGTGTCATGTCAGCTATTGCAGTGACCTCAAAAATGTCATGTTAGCTATTTATTAGTTTATTCTTAACACGCCAATCTTCAAGATGGTGAATGTGGATTTCGAATGAGTGTAGATGAGCGATTATAGTCGTTGTTACAAACTAAGGCCGATTATACCTCAGAAAGGGTCATTAATGAATGATCCAATGACAAATGAAAAGCCGGTGGTTATCAGCTGTTTCCTTTCTAAATGTACTATCAGATCAAAATTATCGGGATCGAGCTGAGGACCTCTAGCTTATGAAGCAGGGATTTAACCAACTACGGTCCTGGCGTACCCTTGAAAATGTCATAGCAGATATAGTATTTACCTCATAAATGTTATGTCAGCCATAGTAGTGAGTGTCACGTCAGCTATTGCAGTGTCCTTTGTGGTCGCAACTCGTTTGTTCATTCAGATGTAATGTTATGGGGTGATAAAATTACTACAAACAAATGAACGTCATACAACGTATTGTAATTTTTTTCTTTAGACGTTAGCTACGTTTATTAGATCAGCCGATCCCTTCGTGAATGTCTCTGGTCGGATATTGGTAAACTTGGTTTATTGAAACCCATCACCATAATATTTGTACATTTTTACTTTCTCTCTTATGCGTTAGCATAGAGAAAGTATTGTGATCGTCCAAAAACACTTTTTTACAAGTTGGTCTAAAAATCCATTTTAGGCCCCCTGAATCCAAAAAAGTGTGTGTCAATGCACTTCGCTGGAGGTCAAACAGATGGATCGTTTTTTATTAAGTTTCGTATTTAGTTATTTTCATACAATATATTCAGAAAATTTTTTTTGTTGAAATTATAGTTTTTTTATTGGCAAAGAACATACAAAATTGGAATTTTCTCAAAAACGGTTGTAACGATTTTGATACAATTTTCAGGGAATACGTGAATTAAAATTAAAAATATTTTACTAAAAAAGCATTTCGCTAACTCTAATAATTTTTTGAGTTATAACATTTTTTTACGGACAAAACCATGAAAAAGTTTAATTTTTTCAAGCTTTACTCAAACGAAATTGTTTAAAATTTCAGTAAAGATGCAAATTACACTTGAAAATGTTTTAGTTACCACTTACTAAGTTGGAGTAAGTTGGAACGAGCCCGAAGGCCGGAAGTCAAAACTCAAGTTGTTGAAGGTTGATTACATAAAATCTGGCTTTCCGATTAATTGATCAGCTGTTTTTGAAGATTATTTTTTCCATACTTTTATTTAAATAAAAAATTGTTTCGGAAAAGGAGAAAGTTTGTGCCAGTTACCTGGTACGGTTTTTTGTACTAGTACTGTTATAAAATTGTATTGTGTGCTGTTAACTTGTTTTAATTATTTTTCTATGAATACGTAACATACTAATTAAGGTGCAAAAATAACCTTCTAGTCCCAACTAGGCTATACAAAGAATGGTGATCGGGAAAATCTCCTACAAGTGCCTGCCTGAAAGTTTCAATTTGATCAAGGATTTCAGTTATGATATGAATATGATATTTTTATTTCCAATGTTAGAAAGGCTGAGTAACACTGTAAAAATATTATTACTATGGGTATGACTATAGATCGACTCCCCCCCCTGGCCAAGTGACCTGATATAGCACTTGTACTGGATCTTGCTGGACAAAAAGGACGCTTTTGTGGCTTCTCTCAAAGTGAGTGGGAACAACCCCCCTTCCCTGAAGCCTTCGTCGAGAGCCTATGGTTTTTATGTGTGTTCCACTTTTAAGCTAGGCTTACTTTTTATAAAGATTCTACCCAGCTTCTCAATTCAATTTATTTATAAACTCATATTCACAAAGTAATTACACATGTCGTGGTATTTCAATAATTTCTTTACTGATTAAGTAACTTTACAAGTCGACGCTTACAAGAGTTTACCTCAGACCAGTACGCATCCGAATTGCGCAGGTAGCATTTTACGTCAGAGGCCGACCTTCGCTGCTGTAAACAAAACAAACCGCAACAATGAAAAACATCTGATATTCGAACTCTTGATGACAGTACAGTCTGCGTTGTTTAATTGTGAATATAATTTTGTACAAACATCAACGTTATTTTGTCTTGATGTAAATAACTGATTCTAATATTGATATTATTGAGTAGTTACTAAGTCAGTAAAATTCTAAAACAAATGAAAAAAGATATTTACCGCTTTAAATAACATTGAAATACCAGAAATGTGATTACATTCTAAAATACTGTTGAAAATTACATAGTAATGTATTATAGTCGGCGAGTCACGAGAAGTCCTCTGAACTTCTTGCCTGTGTGATATTGAAGGCGCTTATTTCCATCGAAACAGCACAAGTCATGTAGGTACACTTTATGACTTGTGCTGTTTCGATGGAAATAAGCGCCTTCAATATCACAGAGGTAAGAGGTTCAGAGGACTTCTTGTTACTCGCCGACAGTATGATTATTCAGTGCGTCATGATAGAGGTCGGCCTTTGACGTCACAACTCAGCCAATCTGATCTAAGTCTTGTCCCATATCAATTTTCATGCTGTATTCTACCAACCGATACCTTTTAAAAATAAAATAAAATGCTTTTAATGTTTGAAAACTGTTTCTCGCCAGAACACGTAGTGCGGAAATGGTCTTACAGGGAGTGGCTAATCGATTAATCTAAATACTCCTTCCTCCGGAATACGGTTGTTTGTACAAAACCCGACAGCTGATTGGTTGTTAATAGTTGATTTGATGGAACGGTCAATATAAACAGTGACAGGGCCGAGGCTGCACCCAATAATTAACAGTTAAGAATTGTTGTGTAACATCTGCGCCGCGCGAAGATTGACAGAAACTTTGCAATAGTAGTCTTAAAATGACGGTACCACAACATGAAGAGTCTGTAAAGGCTGTCGTCAATGCTGCCATTTTGGTTTTGATCGCATAAGAACAATGTTATTTGCCAATCCATATTTTTTCGTTATGTATTGTCCAACAATTGTGTATGGAGTGTCATTTTAAACGTTATCGTATTGCGCATTGGGTTTGCTTCTGGTATTTTGAATAGATATGCCTAGTTTTGAAAAATAGGTGAATATTTTTATTTATCAAACTAAATATTTTTTCTATAAAACTAATTAGGAATTCGCAAAGCAATTCCAACGCGATATTTCATTCTTGATCTTATCCAATTTGTTTGGAAAAATCCGTTTAAACATAACTGTTTGGTTTGGATACGCGTGACTGTAATAACTTTGTTTAATAACTGTAATAATAATCGAAAATAACTTTGTTCTTATGGGATTAAAACCAACATGGCTGACATCCTCTGCAGACTCTTAAGATTAAGTTTGGTGGGTAGGAATTGTCATTAAGTTGCAGATTGAATCCTGCAATGTTGGGTGGTAGTGATAAAATATCTATTAACTAAAACTACGTTATCATTATAAACCAATTTTTCCTATTAATTTTTAAACGTTGTAATCCTACTGTCTGTTTAGAAAACGTTGTTTTAATTACAAAACCATGTCGATAGTTACATTTTAAGTTGCAACCTCTGTGGATATTTTTATTTATTTTTAAGTAATTAAGACGTTTTAAATTAGCCTATATTTATATTTCATGCGAAATTGAATTTTGTATAATTTTTGTCTTTTTAATGTTACAATGTAATTATCACTTTAATGAAGTAACTATTTAGTTGAGGAAGAAATGTTAGGTTATAAACCAAAATTAAAACATGATTGTTGATGAACAACTTATGAGAATCAGAGGGTCAAGAAAATATCTAACCGATGGCCTTCAGTTTATTATATTGCTAATGGACAAGTTTTGTTTGTTTTCACACTTTAAGATATCGTCTTAAATAGTAAAACGCCTAATCTAAAAGACCATTATGAGATGTGAATTTAAGCTTTCTGTCCAAATACTGAACACGCAGCATTGTTGTCACCCACCTACCTGCTCTTGGTACCTACTTCCCACTCTGGTAGATCTACAGCTTGCATAATGAACTCTGAGATCGCTGATGGTTCAACAATCTCGACTGCAGATAGTTTATCATTTAATGGTTTACTTTTTGCGTTACTCCATTCTAGTTCCGTTAAAAATTAGGTAAAACGTCGTTTGTTTATATTGGTTTCATGTACAATTCATGAAAAATTGTGAAGAAAATTCTGCTTGTATACACGATGTATCGGAATGTGTTTTACCTCATCATATTGGACGTATTTTTTGTCAGGTATCTACGTAATAATTCCTATTATATTATATATTTTCAATTGGGCTCATTTTATATAGTTTTCTAAGTCATATTCTTTATTTACGCAGTACGACATATTAATTATATAATATGAGTATATTGTACGCTCAGTGGTTGCTATCGGCGTAGACACTACAGTGGTGTCCGTGTTGGTTGGTAGTCAGTATCCGGGTGTTGTGTAGGGAAGAGATCTGAGTATCAGGGTTGTCAATTAGCTGAAAATTAGATCAATACAACGTGGTTCAGACTCCACGTAGAGCTGTAGGTCCCCTAGTTTCCCTGGATATTGGGCTGTTAATAAATGGTCCTTTCTGAGCATAAATCAAGCTCAGTTACTCAGTTAGTAACCAGACTACACAGGTCATGTACATTTATATAATCATTCATAAATACTCACAAAGGTTGTGTCGGCGTTTCATATCTTAGCATGTTGTAGAAATTTAACGGGATAAAACTTGTAGCATGTAACGGGATTGAAACAAAACGGGATAAATATAAGTTGAGAAGTAAACGTGACAGGCGGTCTGATTTCATATTTTTTACTCGATGTGTTGTACAGTCCCTGTTGCCATACTCTGTTCGTGGCATGTGAGGTGTAAATGACACTAATTAGCACGACAGTTCTACTACGTAGGTACTCAAGTACAGCCCACGCCTACTCGCTACTTCTTACAACTTATCGTAATCGAATCTGATCGTACATTTGTTACAGTATGTTGTGTTTTTTTTTTCAGCCAGCATATCAGATCTTCCCCCCACCACAGAGAGGCCACGTGGTGGGGAGGGGAGTGACCAGGCACACCGACACTGCTCAGTCTCTAGTCTCCAAACACCGACTTGACCATGGAGAAGGCACAGCCGCAGCCGTGCCCGCCGGACGGGGGCGCGCGAGCCTGGTTTGTCATGCTTGCAAGTTTTTTCTGCAACGGTGTCATATTCGGGGTCATCAACTGCTACAGTGTCATCTACGATGAACTGCAGAAGAAGTTGGCCGACGAAAGTGTCTCGAATTCTTCCTCCAAAGCCGGTAAGTAGAATTTTTTTTTTTTTTTTTTTTTTTTTTTTAATAATTAAACTGTTTGACTTACAGCACAAACACTAATGTTGTTTGTTGAGGAAACTCTGAGGAATATCCTTTAAAAAAGTAACTTTTTAATTGTCAAACTATTGCATTAATTTTATTTAAATTTATTTATGGTTTAGCAAACTTGTTATGAAATTTGTGGTAGGTTATTGCATATCGAGTAATTTTGATTAGTATTATTTGTTTCCAAATTTCAATATATATTTATGAATTTCAATGCTGAATTTTACGTCTATCTTGCAAAACAACTTCAGTGAATTAATAAAATAATAATAATTTTGTAATTGTAATTGAATAATAAAATTGTAATAGTAATTTATGACAAATGAAAGAAAAACCAGCCTTTACATTTTATTTATTAATAGGGACCTTAGTTTTCTTTAAAATATTTTGTACTTTTTTTATGTTAAACATTTTTCACATTGAGAATATTGTTTATGCAAAAGTAGTAAACAAATATTCTTAGGAAAATGATGATGATACTTATTGGATCTTGCTAGTTTAACGTTATTAAATATCAATATTTGTAAAGTATTCAATTAAGACATGAAAACAAAATTTGTTTCTTCTTAGCATATACCATAGCATCATGATTGTACCTTTCTTTCATTATTCAACGTAGTGTTTTCAAAAAACTTTTTTAAGTTTAGAAATTTTAAAATAACGCTATGTATGGAAAACAACCCTTCTCACTTCAAAAATACTATTTTATTAGTCTATCATAATTAATATTTCTTAGTTTTATAAAATTTAATGTGGACATTTTCAGTGTTTAGTGCTATAAATGTACACTTTTCAGTAATGAGAAGATTTGGAAAATCGTAGACCTCTAATAAAAATATATGAGCCTGGGATTTTGAGCTATCACTTGAACTAAAAATAAATATTTCTGAATGTAAGCAGAAAGAAGAAATGTCCTGAATAGCAACATTGAAAATTTTAGTTATTTAAATAAAGACAAGAACCAACATTTTCTCTCTTTTGTCGCTTTTTGGGTTCTCTTTATGTTTCTCCGGTATAGGGGGTGGCAAAATTTAACCTTGTCGATCCTCTTCAAAAAATTCAAGATGAAGCTTTTACAGAAAGCTGCATAATAACAATAAAAAATTATGAGTTTTGTGAGTTCCAAACACATAAAAAAGTTTAACTTATAGTTAAATCGTCTAGTTAAAAAAAGTGTAGAATATTTTTTTATAAAAAATAACTAACTCTTGAGTGTAAATCATATGAAAAAGCTAAAAATACTTTATACTTATTAAAATACATGATTTGCTTCTTTGATAATTATTGTAAATTAACATTGAATTCATGTTAAACATATCTAAGATAAAACAATTAATAAATTTAATTATAATGTTAAAAGTATTTGTATCAATGTTTAGAAAACAAGTGTTTAACAAAGAATATTTTATGTTTATCAAGTCAACCTAATTAGTAATAATTTTATGTTTATCAAGTCAACCTAATTAGTAATAATTTTATGTTTATCAATTCAACCTAATTAGTAATAATTTTATGAAATTATCATTAGCATTGAAAATAACAGAGTTTGATGGTTTGAATTGAAAAATTTTAAGTGTTGGCTACATTATCAGAATATAAAAAACTACATTTAAATTTACTACATTAAATATATAATACGTGAAGCCGTTTTTTGACAGCGCAACTTCTCCCTTATTTCTTGACCAATTTAAACAGTTGAGGTGTCAAAAAAATTGCCTGTGTTTTAAGTTGTGCAATAAGGTCTTAATTCTTCAATATTTTTACCCTTAAAGGAGTGGGAAGCCCTTAAAGTATGTTTTTCGCCCATAATAATAACATGGGAAGAGATTTAAATGAACTGAACTGAACATCTGTTCAATTGTAAATGATTTCCAAAAAGTTTTAACAGCTGTTGGAATGTAGACAATGTTGTTTGTAATAGTGAGGAGGTTAAATATTTCATAATTATAGACCCGGGAAGGATTTAAGCATGGTTTTATTTACATTTGATTGTAGGACTCCGCTATACTAGACTTGAAGGTTGTTTAAATTGTAATCTAATGCAATTATTTTATCAATCTTCAGCTGTTAAACAAAAACAAATGAAATTAACAAGTTTGAAGTAGGCTAAGTAAAATCTATGGGTGTTTATACTAATAAATAGTTAGTAACGTTAACATTAAATTATTAATAAAGTAATGTGAGTGATATACTTTAAATAAATTTAATTGTGATTTTACTTTACGCAGTTTATTTATTTATTTTTTAAATCTGCTGTGTATAAAACATTGAAACATACCAAATGTTGTTGAAATATTTTTGCTAACCACATTTTTACGTCGGCTGATATATCCACCACCCGTCCGCTAGACAGTGGTTTGTTGAAGATACAACTATTGTCACAATAACTATCAAACTTAGCATGTTCACATTGAGTGCCGTGTTTTACATTGAGCACTTACAAAATTAGACTCCAGTAAACAAAAACAGTGAGTTTAGTCCGCTGGTGAAACCAAGAAACATATGTTGGTGATGAGTTTCTTAGTAATTCCGAATGTTGGTTTTTGACCCACTCACCTTGTTACACATGAATGGTTGCATTTGACCAACCCACCCTACCATTCACGAATGTTGGTATTTGACCCACCCACCTTGTTACACATGAATGGTTGTATTTTATCAACCCACCCTCCCATACACGTATGTTGGTATTTGACCCACTCACCTTCTTACACATGAATGGTTGTATTTTACCAACCCACCCTCCCATACACGAATGTTGGTATTTGACCCACTCACCTTGTTACACATGAATGGTTGCATTTGACCAACCAACCCTACCATTCACGAATGTTGGTATTTGACCCACCCACCTTGTTACACATGAATGGTTGTATTTTACCAACCCACCCTCCCATACACGAATGTTGGTATTTGACCCACCCACCTTCTTACACATGAATGTCACTCACTCACTCACTCATTCACTGACATAAATGTTGAGGCACTTCCTGGCGTCCTACCCCATAAAGTTTATACTTGAATTGAAGCTCTTGATCTGAAACCTCCAGGAAAATTTTCAAAAATTTATGGTGACCATTTTTCCCCCCAACACTGCCCCAATGTATTTCTTATGGGAAAAATCACAAAAAAGTAGTTTTTATTTCCTAACATTAGAAAAAGCTTGAGTAAAATTTTCAAACCTTCACATTTCTACACACTTAATAAATGTGCACCTTATACTGTATATGAATTTTAGATAAAAATTTGGGATATCAGGGGCCCAAAAACTTAAATTTTTGAAAATATAAAAATTTTAAAAACCAATCTTTTCTACTCAAGTGGGGTATCAATTTAAAACTATTTTTCTTCTGAATCCAAATATACCATCAGATTTTGAAAAGGGCGAATAATAAGGGGTATATGTCCCAAAAAACAAAGAAATCCCCTAACATAAAAAAGGTAATACTAAAATAAAATGCCCAAGTTGGGTATCAAACTATAGGCATTTATCTCCTAAATAACGTAATATCATTATATTTTGGGAGGGACGACGTTTAGGGCTTCTCCCCCCACAGTAAAAAATATGCTAAAAACCCATAATTGAGTAATGTTTAACTAATACACCCATGTGAGGTATCAAATTAAAGGCATTCTCCTCTTAATTACTAATATACCATCAGATTTTAGAAAAGATGTTTATGGGCTCCACTGCCCCAAAAACCAAAACTCCTGTAATACTGCTTAAGAATACTGATGAGGTCGTAGGCTGATCTTCCTACGAGGCGACATGCCGAGATCCACAAATGGGACTGTAGCAGAGTGTCTTGGTGAGGCCGCAGGCCGAGTTCCACAAATAGGCCTGTAGCGGAGCGTCTTGGCGAGGCTGCAAGCTGAGTTCCACAAAGGGGCTAACGGTAGAGATCCCAGGCGAGATCGTAGGCCGAGCTTCCCTCAACGAGCATAGCGAATGACAACAGGGTTGGCACGCGAAGCGTGCAGGGGTGTCCCCTAATTCTTATACAAAATTCATTGTTGTAGAAAAACTAATAATATATAAATTTGAATTTTAAACGCTTTTTTTCAAAGTGTTTGCAATTAAGTACCGTTTTGTACTTATTTAAATTTGTCATTTCTTGTAAAACACTAAACTATGTATAATCTTTTTATTTTACGAAATTTGTTTGCAAATATATGACAAAAAGTACGGTTTTTGTTCTTTGGGAGATTTGCTGAGAATTTGTTTGCTGTTAATAAAAAACAAGGATGAATTTGGATTTGTAAATGATGAATGACTTTATTTGATTTTTTTCAAATATGAAGGTTAAGCCCTTAGGAGTAATTCATATAAGAAGATGTTTTATGTATTTATAGAAATAAAATTATATTGAATATGTTCAATATATATTAATTTAAAAAATTAATGTACAATATGTTCCCAAAATATTAATGTAAAAAATAACAATAATAATTACATTTATGTTATAAAAAATGTTAAATATATTTACAAAACTAAAGAACTAAAATGAATGTATAGACAACATACAGTTTAAGATCAGAATCTTATATTTCTAATGCCACCAAGACCTTATAGCCTTGTTAAGTTTATATTTATTTATCCATAAGACACCGATCATCAAGATATGGGCGAATATGGATTTCGAATGAGTGTAGATGAGCGAATGTAGTCATTGTTACAAACTAAGGCTATTCCTTAGAAAGTGTCATTAATTAATAGCCCAATAACAAACGAACAGCCGGTGGTTATCAGCTTATCCCTCTCAAAATGTATTATGACTCTGATTGGGATCGAACTGAGAACCTTTAGCACATGAAGCTGGGATTGAACCAACTACGCTACCGACCAATTTCACAAGTTAATTAGTGAGGGTATGTGCTGGTGATGATGATCAGCCATCATGTACTGTTAGAAGAGTTATTCTATTAAATATAGAAACAAATGACTGCTTAACCAACGCATTTGCTGTGGATAAGCACATGTGCTGCTATATAACGGTGATTTATTTCAAATAAGCGTTCATACGACTGTTTGGCGTATTATTATTAGCTCAGCTATTAGTCACGTAGCATGTGCTGTAGAGAGACTGAGAGAGGGATGAAGAGAGATAGAGAGAGGCAGACCGCTGGCGCTACCTTTGAATAAACTAATTTCACCAAACAAGAAAACCGTCTTCACAAGACTTAAATGAGTGGACAGTCTTCTTGTTTCTATTATCAATCGTTAAACTAAAAAGAGGTAAATAAGTTAGTATTCGAATTGTCACATTGCTTTTAGGGGTTACATTTTTGGAAGCATTCACTTATTTACTCTTTTTAGTTAGCCTACTTACTCTTCTATTTTTTAATTTACTTAAAGTAAATTTTGACACTTTGGTCATCTGTGAGGTATAAAACATCATTAACCATGCACTAGTGCAATAACAAGGAATAGTCCAAGTTTATCGAACTATCCTGAAAAATGAAAGAACGGATGTCTAAAACGCAATGGACAGATCCATAGAACTGCTTAATCCTTTACAAGCACATTACATTCTTATCACAGGTCTTTGATGCATAGGTGACTACTCAGGCCTAACTATCAATACCATAAGTTGACTGTATCTCGCCAAACACTTGCTTCCTGTTTGTGGATGAGTTTTCACAGAACTCAGTTTTATCATTCTTTGTGTGCTTGATGCTCATTAAAAATAAAGATTAACAATAGTAGATTGCCCATTATTTTAGCCCCCACGTTGTTAAACGGTTGGTAAACTCACAATAACTAATTAAGTTGTCCTTCAATGAACATTGTAATTACGGTGTAAGTATACTTTTCTACTGTCAATAACTAAATAGTTTGAATATATTAATGTATGTACAGAATGATTGCAAATGCAATATCATGATAAGAACTGAAATCCTTTCAAGTTCAATGACTAAGTGAATAAACGTTGTTTATTTTCTTTGATGGCGTAGTTGAAGTATAGAATGTTGAAACATTTTCCAAAATATTTCTATGATTAGAGCTAGACAATTGTTATTGCTGTTTGGTGTAGAACAATGTTTAGTAAAAGTAAATTATTAACAATTAAAATAAATATTGTCTAAAGAATATATATATATATATATATATAAAATAAAATTCATTATTATATTTGTAAACGAGCTGTACATTTAGTGCTGTTTGTTTGCCACAACTTGCAAGATAAAAATGTGGTTTTTATTAACTCTAGCACACAATTTTTATCTAAGATTAAAATTTAAAATATATTTAATTTGTTTTTTATTTAAAACAATCTCTAAAAAACATTATTAAAATATACTTGTGTTCTAAAATTATTAATTTATGCTGTATCATAAAATAGAGGTTTTTACTGCATCATAAAAGTTCCTTGTAAAAAATTGAACCATATTTATTTGTTGCTAGTGTTTATAGTCTTTTTGTCACTAACAACTGCACAAGAATGTTTTTTTTTTTTTTTTTTTTTTTTTTTAATAAATAATTATGAATTGTCTACTATTGTAAAATAAAATCAGTGGTGTTACTTAGCCTATTTCAAACGTGTTCATTTCATTTACTTGTAGCTATGAAGAATAATTCATAATAATAAAAAAAAAACTTATAAAGGAAATTATTATAGTTTTGTATTAGTTTCCTATCAATTTTCCCTTTATTAAAAATTATGAGTAAAAGTATTAACTACTAAAACAGGTTGTGTAAAATTAAATAAATTAAAGAATGAGGTTATTTTAAGTTGAAAAATCGGATCACTACTGTTTTGTCTAGCCCAATATTCTTGCTTCTTGTCATTTCACACAGCCTTCAAAGGGATTGATCGGTTACTTTCAGTATTATGAATGTTAAGTTTCTCAGGAAGGATTTTTATTGTTGATAAATTATTTGAGATTATAAACGCTTTGAATGTTTAATTTATTTATTTATTAAAAAACAAACACATCATTTCAATATGTATAAGACTCATGTCAACTTCAGGTGTTTTATACACCTCAGCCTTCATTTAAAACTAAAACAGACGGTAAGTTCCGGTCGTGGGTGTAGTGGTTTGTAGTTCCTAGTCCCTTGGTGAGTTGTCAAACCAAACGCTGCTGTATAAGTAAATATTTTTACTTTTAATAATGTTTCCTGTGTATTAATGATTGTTAATGGTTCCATATTTTGTTCTTTATATTGTGTTAGGGGACACTCCTGCACGCTTCGTGTGCCAACCCCAACTCTCACTGCGCTCGATACACCTCGGCCTCAGCATGTGACTTTTAACCACAAATAATTGTAGATTAACTGTATAACATAAAATCACAATATTAAATTTATTTACAGTGTCTCACTCACACTACTTGCGTTGCTACCTATTTATTACTATAAATACCCAATTGTATTACCCTTATAAAATCAGTGGTGTTACTTAGCCTATTTCAAACGTGTTCATTTCATTAGTTTGTTTGACAGCTGAAATTTAAACTCTTAATGCATCAATAGGATGATGTCAAACATACAAAATAAACATGATTATTTATTTACAAACCCGCTTTTATTAATTTACTAAAATCAACCCAATGTTATTCTTATGGAAAAAAGGAAATTTTGAGGGGTTGTTTGTACCCCTTAGAAATTAAATTTCGAAAAATCGTTTGTTAGTGGTTTTTGTGATGAGTGAGTGAGTTAGTATGCATTTGGCTTTTATATATACAAATTTTTTTGTCATAAATGTGTATATGTACAATAGTTTGTATAAAGATGTGACTTTCCAAAGAGACCACCATGATCTATAAATATGAGTATGTACTTGTTTAAAGATTTTCTATATTCATATGGGTTAGATTGGTAACAATTATTTTTGAATGTAGACTAAGGTATTCAGTTATACCTGTTGAAACGTTGTGTTTGTTTTTTAAAACACTTGAAGCGTTGGCAACCTCCAACAAATGTACTAATCATGGATAATCCAGCACCACAGATAACTTTCGAACAACAGGGTTCAATCTGGGGAGTGTCTATTTGTAGACTTATATAACAGACAAGAGTTCAATGCCAATACTGGGTCAACAATAAACGCTTCCATATCAGATTGGACAATCTGTTTATGTATTATGAGAGACATTATTTATTTGGGTGTGTTTGATAAAAATCTCATTATGTAAAGTAACATTAAATATTGATCAGATAGTGTATGTTCAAATTGCAATGTTTTTAAGTCTTAATTGTAGATTTATTGACATAAAGTCCTTGAACATCGTATAAAACTCTTTAGCAAAATTACATCAGAATCATAAGAATTGTGTTATAGCTGATAAATTTGATTGTAATTTTGTTACTTATAAATATTGTTAGTATATATGTTTCGTTACAAATTATTACAAATATTAAAGCTTTTATGTGTTGCCTTAATAATAAATAAAAAAGCTTTATTTATATTGTTAAAGAATGTTGATGCTGACCTTTGTTATTAAATAGATATGAAGTAGTTTGATGGGGTGTTTTATTTTACATATTCTTATTAAATACTAGTCATATTTTAAATTTACTTAAAGTCAACAAGAGTTTAGTCTTAAGTAAAAAATTAACATTTACACCAAAAAATACATTTTTTGGTGAAGATCTGTTATAGATTTTGTTTAGTTTTATTTTTAACTTCTTTGAATTGATAGTAACACATAACATTCATACTCAAAAAATATGTAATAACTATAGTTTGCCAATTAATAAAATGTGTTTTGTTTAATTTCAGCTCTTGTGGGATCTCTTACTATTGGTACCACATTTTTCTTGTCGCCAATTGCTGGAATTTTGACCGACAAAATCGGAATCAGGCAGACTACATTTATTGGAGGTTTGATGGCAACAGGGGGAATGTTTTTGTCTTCATATTGTACTGATAGTGTGAGTTTAACCTATATATTGTTGTGATTTCAGCTGTCCCGAACAATGGATATCTTATCATCAGGCTTGATTAATTGTATAATTCAGCTCTCTTTCCAAAGTCCAGCTGTTTCTTTCATAACTAATGTTGCTCATAGTGACTTAGATGTCACTTGGTCAAAATAACAGTTTTGTCAAGTTGGGACCTCATAAATGAAATGACTTATTTTTAAAATTTTACTGGGTTATTTAGTATATTATAAGTACACAAATACTCTGCTTCTAACAATACATTTTTTTTATTTTCAATGTATTTACCCAACCAATAATTATATTCTTTAAAAGTGAATTAAATTAATATAGTTTTAAATTGTTTTGATACAGTATCCAACAATGATGCCCTAGAATGGATTAGGTCATTTTTAATTATAGCCCGAGGGTCTATCAATCACAGATAGCAATGGCTTCATTTGGTACTCAAGGCCGATCACCGTTAGTCGTATATCAATGGCATAAATTCAGTAGAAATTATAGTCAATATGTTAAGTATTGGGTGTTTTCAATACTCGTTCTATGTTTTTATTTACGGTCTATTAAATAGATCTAAACAATATTTTACAGATTGCTACTTAAAAAAATTTTTAACTCCCTTTCTCTCTCATAAAGTAAAAAATTCCTCTCATCTCCAAAAATTAATATTGTTCACACATTGACTGAAGATTCCGTATATTAAGTAGCATAGCATATTAAGTATTAATACAGAGTCTGTTACTGTAAATGGTCTCTAGTGATGTTAGCGCCGTTTCACCGCTAGAATGCGCACATTGTACTGTTTTTAGCCAGAATGATTGAGTTGTAGCCACTAGACTGCACAGCTCTGCACGTGGTTAAGTGGAAGAGAGGACTGTATAGTCCTAACTTCACCTAAATAAAGGCTTTTTCATTCATTCTTTCAGCTTTTCTCTGCACGTTAAGTGAGTGAACTCTTGCAAAGTTTAAATAGAGCATATAAATAAAAAACAAGCATTTTATTAGTACTTATTTTCACTTGTATTACTTAGTTTTGTATGACTAGGGCAATAAAATTATGTTCAAAATTATGTTGTATGCTCAATCGCACTTGGTTTGATTTTTTTAAAACACTATTACTAAAAACTGTTTTTAATGAGATGAAACAAAAATATGATTTTTAATTTTATACTGATAAAAAGAAGAAGAAATATAGAATCCAGACATGTAAGTAGAACTTTTCTATGTTTAATGGTTTTAAGTCTATGAATTTTTTAAAAGTACCAAAAATGGCCACCATTCCTTAAATGGCTTCCGTATTTAGGACCAATAACCAATAATTAGGACCAAAGTGTTGAAGTATTTTAGTACAGATTTTTTTTATTTTCCAATCCAGTAAATTACAGCCAGGAGCATCAGCACAGTATTTATGTCGTGTATACAGTTCGGACATGTTTATAATGCTTAATAATGTTCAGCCACTAGCGCAGTCCATGATATATTTCATCTTTAGAAGTTCATAGTTCAAAAGTCTGTTTTCATTATATTTATATGTAATTTTGTTGAAGTAAAGAAGGCCGTTTTGCTTCTTGAAAAACGTCCAAAACTTGACTTTTTATTTTAATGATTCAATTCCTAATAATGATCGTATAGCAACACTTGAAATGTCATTTGGTAGATGAAAACCTGTTCTAGGGGACCACAAGAGATTTATGTAAAAATATCAGTGTTTTTATAGTTTTTGTACAGTTAAACATGTAACACTTTGAATATTATTCATGTCTTTGTAAAATACAGTTGAAATAAAAAAGCATGTTTAAGCCCACTAACAGTAACAACAATGCATGGCTACTTTAAGTCTGTAACGGCCTGTCGGCTTCCCAGCGGTGTCTTGGCAGTTAGCGGTGACTCTTTCTTTTGCAGTCATCCTTTGGTTCGGTAAAATGTAATTCTTTGCTTTGAAAATAAAAAATAATTTCATATTGGCTTCTTCTCCTATAACTTATTTAAGTTACAACTAAATAATTTCTGGAAATATTAAAAATATAATTTATGAGTTTCTTTCTTTTAATGCCAGTGGCATTTTTCACTGAGTATTTCAATGTTATGGGACAACGGTTCAAACCTATCAAGCTTAATTTAATTGGACCTCCCGGGATTTGAACCCGTGAACCCCTGCACTGAAGTCAGAACTGTTAACCGTTATAAGAGGCCTATTGTTATTCTACAATAATTTTATAATTACTGTTTTGTCAAACATATTATATCAGAAGGTACAAAACACAATAAATTATAATTATTGTTGAAAAATAACTACTGTTGTACTGTTGTGAGATAATTACTATAATTATACTTGATTTTATCTTTCTCACTAAATGTGTAATTTGTTTTGTAGGTGACAATGTTATATATGACCTATGGCTTGTTATTTGGAGTGGGGGCTTCTCTTGCTTACACACCTTCGCTGGTCATCTTAGGCCACTACTTCCATCGATACATGGGCTTGGTCAATGGCTTTGTAACTGCTGGCAGTTCAGTTTTTACAATGATCATGCCTTATTTGATAGATTTGCTTTTGCGAAGATTTGGTCTTGACATTTGTCTAAGGTACGTATCACAGATGAGCACAGTCATATGTCGTAGATAATCTAGTAATAATCGGATAATAATAGTCTCTTAATCAGCAAGTTACTTGTTGGTAGAATACAATTCAAGTGAACGTCACACAACACTAATTTATTACAATTTAAGTACAAAATGTACAAATATTATGGTGATCGATTTCCTGAATCCCTTTATGAATCCATCTGGTTTGGGAAGGTAAACGTGGCTTACCAAAATCAATCACCTTAATATTTATACATTTTGTACTTATATTGTAGTAAAGTTGTGTTGTGTGACATTTACTTGTATTGACATAATAAAGCAAAAAAAAATATATATTAATCTAAAGAGAGATATTGGAAATAAGAAAGTCTAGCCTGAGAAATGTGTCTGTCAAACATAAATAAAAGCCACTGCAATACACCAAGGGTTGAGTTCACTAAACAAAAAAAGGCACATCAACACATAAATGATCATGTATAATAAACATAAACAAAAGACAATAAAACACAGAAATGTTAATGCCACCGTACAATGTTTAGGTAAATTCAAAGTGAGCTTTAAGAGGGCTCTAAACCCCCGCGCTGAGAAGCGTAAAAACTGCTTTGCGCGGTCCAAGATACTGCCCTTATTTACTGTCGTAAAATTATAAATAAAACACATATTCAAAGATAAAGAAATTTTTGACTCAAATCGCTTTTTAGAATTTTCGAACTCTCCTTCATTTCGATTTTATAGGTTATTGAAGTTACCCAATATTCAAACTAGTGCCAAAATAAAACTAGAGCTGTTATCGAAATTTTAAAAAGCGATTTTAGTCAGAAATGTATCTGGTTTCAATTTAGTTTTGGTTTCAGATCGATATCTTTAAATCTGTAGCCGCAATGTTGGACCGCGCAAATGCCTGCATGGTAATTTATTGCCAAAATATGCGGTGATTCGTGAGATCCAAGTGGCGAAACCTCGAACTTCTTAGTCGCGGATGGATTTTACTACTTCATTCATAAAAACCTTCCTTCATTTAATTTAACATCGATGAATGCAATGTAGGCCTACGACGACTGATATCAGTATTATTTTACAGACTAATTACTTAGAGTTAGTCTAATTACTTTTGAATGGCTTATTTAGTTTAAATTAAAATGTGTGTTCCCATGTGGTTCCTGATATAATCTAACTACAAAGTAAAGCATAACATTTTTATTCCTAATGACATGCATAATATTTATTATGCCATGAAAAATACTGTAATAATCATCTATATACAACATTTTTATGAAATAAATCATTTAAACTACATTAACGAATGCGTACAGTAAAAATATTAATTCAATAAGTCCGGCTTGACCAAAGCAATAAGTAATTCTATAATAAGTCACTGTCACTATTGGCCTTTGTTTTATTTTAAAAATATAAATACAGTAATGTTAAGTCGTAACTATTAATTTATTATAGTTCATTAATGTTGTGGTAGAAAAATTGCTAGGTCATTTATTTGTAATTTTATAAAAAGGTAACTTTGAAGCAAATATTTTACCTAAACGGTAACAAGGACAGAAAAATATGACAGCCGGGGGACGGGGCGGAGCGGCAATCCTTTTGTGACTTGAAGTCATGGGGCGAGGTAGTGTTTAGGAACCTCGTACCACTCCCGATGTATTCCGTTGAACAGCCAATGAGAAGACTTAGGACGGTAAAACTTGACATAAGTGATATTTAAACATTGTGCAATGCGAAGAGAATTAATAAAATACTAATTTAAAAAAGTTTTCTTAATTAGCATAGTATGTGTTGGTAGATGAATTTAATACAATATTAATATAAACTGAACAGATATAACGGTGATCGATTAAGGTAAGCTTAAGTTTACCGAAATCGATCACCATAACATTCGTAGCCTACATATTGCACTTATTTTTTATCAATACAGTATAAGTATTATACTGTATGAAATTTGCATTTTTTTACTTGTGTATTGAAGTAAAATTGTTCAACTATTATTATATTGCTGAAATAAGATGTTCTGATCGGTTTGGTTTTGCATTAATTTAATGTTCAATTACTTGAGTATCCACTGACCTAATTTTGGAGCTCGTGATCAACTTGTGGCAGCCACACTGATCAACTTGGGTAGTCATCGTAATGGACTTGGCTAGCACTCGTGATCAACATGGCTAAAACTTATGGTCAGCTAGGGTAGTACCCGGGATCAACTTGGGCAGCCTCCGTAATGGGCTTGGCTAGCACTCGTGATCAACATGGCTAACACCAATGATCAACTCGTATAGTACCCGTAATAAACTTAGCCATCCACCGTCATAGACTTGGCTAGCACTCGTGGCTAGTCAATAATGAGTGGCTAGTAAAGTAGACCACAGGTGCTAACCAATGTAATCACTGGTGATTACACAAGTTCAGTTCACCAATGGTGCTACTCAAAGTTATCATGGGTGGATACCTAAATTGACCGTGTTATATCTTAGATTATTAGAGGTCCTACCTACTAAGTTGACCACAGACTCTACTTAAGGTAATCACGGGTGTTTTCTCAAGTTGACCATGGGTCCTACGCAAAGTAATCACAGGTACTATCCGAGTTGACTATGGGTGCTACCCAAAATAATCACACTTGTTATCTTGTAGCACTGGTGCTACTCAAAGTAATGGCTGATAATACCCAAGTTGACTACAGATACTACCCAAGATAATTAGGCGTGGCTACTCAAATTAATTACGGTTTCTCCCCTAGTGGTTACTCCAGTTGACAACTAGTGCTAGCCAATGTAATAAGGGGTGGCTACTCAAGTTGACCATGGGTCCTACCCAAGATAATCACAGGCACTAACCAAGTTCACCATCGTAATTATGGTTGGCTACCCAAATTGACCTCATGTTTTACCTAAAATAATTATAGGTCCTACCTAAGTTGACCACAGGCTCTACTCAAGGTAATCATGAGTGGCTTCCCAAGTCACAAAGGATCCTACCCAAAGTAATCACAGGCACTATCTAAGTTGACCACGAGTACTACCCAAGGTAATGAGGTGTGACTACCCAAGTTGATCATGGTTTGGTGTTACCAAAGGAAATCACATATGCTATCGAAGTTGACCATGGAAGCTACCCAAGGTAATGACAGATATTATCCAAAATGATCACTGGTGATACACAAGGTAATTACAGTTATTACCCAAGTTAACCAAGGGTGCTGCCCAAGGCTAATCACAGATAGTAACCAAGTTGACGACGGGTTATACTGAAGGTAATCACAGATTATATCCAAGTTGACAATGGGAGCTACCCAAATCACATATAATAAGCAAAATGATCAATGGTGGTGCTACCCAAGGTAATCAGAGATATGGTAATCCATAGAGGACCAAGAGTACTACCCAAGGTAATCACAGGTACTACCCATGTTGATCATGGGAGCTACCCAAGTCAATCACAGGTACTACTCAAAATGATTACTGGTATTACGGGTGGCTACCTAAATTGACCACGAGTGCTACCCAAAATAATCACAGGTACTATCTAAGTTGACCACGGGTGTTACCCAAGGTAATCATGGGTGGCTACTCAAGCTGGCCACGGGTCCTACCAAAGATAATCACAGGTAGTACTCACGTTGACCACCGGGGCTACCCAAGGCAATCAGGTAAGGCTACTCACGTTGATCACAGGGTTTAACCAAGGTAATCACAGGCACTACCAAGTTCACCATCGGTCCTACCTAAAGTAATCACAGGTACTACCCATATTAACCACTGTTAAGATAATTAAAGGTCCTAAGTTGACTACAGGGTCTACTCAAGGTAATCACAGGTGACTTCCCAAGTCCTGTCCACCACAGATCCTATCCTACCCAAAAAAAATCACAAGTACTATCTAAGTTGACCATGGCTGCTACCAAAGACAATCCCACACATTGACCACACGTCCAACTCAAGGTAGTAACGAGTGGGCTAGCTATGTTAACCACGTTTTATAATCGGGGTAATTACGGGTGGCTACTCAAGTTGACCATGGGTGCTACCCAAGGATCACAGGTACTACCCAAGTTGACATGGGTTCTACGCAAAATAATCACAGATACTACCCAAGTTAATCACTGGTGGTACCCAAGGTAATAACTGATACAACCCATGTTGGTCACGTTTTGAATGTATGTAACTGTTCTTAAAAGATCTATTACTTAATTGTAATAGTGACTTTATAAAATTGCGACATACTCAGCTAACTCATGTATCTGTATATTATAATACTCTGGCAAATGTAATTATTTATTATCAATAAAGTGTTCAAGCATTTTTTATATTTACTAGGAATAACATTAATCTATTTCTAAATATGTTTTAACATCAGCTTTAATCCATGCAATATAATCATTTCTTATAAACGACAAATACATTCATAGGTAAAGAAGTGTTTAGCGCTTATGTACTGTGGTTCCACAATGGATGAGTCCAAACTGCTCAGACAGGTCAAACTACTGTACTCATATAAAAAACTGAGACCAAAGTATTGTGTGACTTGCTGAGGTCAAACTTGTAGACTACGTGAGCCTAAACTACCCCTGACATACATGTTTATGAGGCCAAACTACTGTCAGGTAGGTGAGTCCAATCTGCTTTGAACGTCTAAAATTATATGTTCGAAATTGATATATGCTCTCAGCAGTTTCTCTGTTGGTTTCTCTGTTTTGATTGTTGGTTATTTTTAACAGTCGTGTTAAAAAAAAGGTTATATTTAGTAACTTATATAGGCCTAATCGAATCATATTAAATTAATCACTCCTAAAAATACTGTGAAATATTTATCAGTAAAACTAAAATTTTTTAAAAGTAATTGTGTAAGAACTGTTGTCGAAATAAAATAATTGCTTTTCTCATGGCAATAGGAAAATTGAGCAAGATTATAATATATTATTTTAATTATAATTGATATCATTCATACGGTTCGCTTCGGTTTTCGTCTCTGTCCGCGAAAATATTTGTTGTAACAAAATGTTTGCTTTTTGAAACCAAACTGTCCACGTAGTGTTATTTTCATGTATTGTAGTAATTCATTCAGCATACTTCAGAAGCAAATAAAAAAGTGGCTACATTTCAATTATTTTTTAATGTTTGGAAATGAGTGTGTTATGTTGCAATTGCCATAAAACTATGATAGTTTATCTGAAATCATTTTTTTATTTTATTAAAAATAATTAATAAACCGTACAAAACTATAAAACGTAAAATAAATAGACAGTTGGTATTTTTTACCATTACTTTTTAACGTGATTTATTAGTTTTCAGTAAAGCGTATCCTTTAATGCTTTAAGCGTATGTTGAGAATTGTTGTGGCGTTCATTTAATATTATTTTGTTTTAATCTTCAACTGAACATAAAAAGATACGAAATAGAAATTTATTTGCAAATTAATGCCTTTTATTAAATATTTAACCACATAAAAACCAATATTTAGATCACAATCCAAGAGCTTTAAGAAATATTTACAAAAACCATTCTTTGTAACGTAATTTACTTAGTTTTTAGTAAAGCGTATCTTTATGTTTATAAATCAAACTCTTCAATTGTAGAATATAAGTATGGTAAGCCTATGCCTAACTATGTTAAATTTTAACCGTTTTGAGAATAACAAGATTTGAACAAGAATTATGATTTTGGAAAACGTTTCAAGTAGAAATTCAATATTTTAGTGGACTCCCCTATTTGATCAGTGAATAAATTGATTTCGCTGTAAAAAGTCTACTTTTCTAAACAAATATTACTATTTTTTATAAAAACAAAATGACATAAAAAATGGTAAGAAATAAAATACAGCAGCAAAACCGGTACTGACTGGAAAATTGACAATTGTTGAAAAGAATTGGCCTTTCGGCTCAACATACATTCAGACAGAAAAGGTCGGGCGTAGCCACCCAATGAGACGGCAGACAGGAGGAAGGGGTAATTGGGGTTTCCGGTTGAAAATACTACGAAAACCTACTATACAGAAAATGATTCTTGGGACTATATTGCACTTCGTCCGGCGGATTAAACTGGACGTAGTTCCAACTTCTATCGCTAGTGTCGCATGACTTCTATATTTTCTTTCCCTTTAGAGCCCTCTTAAGCTTATCCGTTTGTATTTCTTCAGAAAATAGGTCCAGAATTTGATATTATTGGTTTTGTAAGTATGAAAAGTTCCCCTCGTTCAAATGGAAGATGCAACCATGGGAATATTTTAGAAAAATAAATGAAAATGTTCTTATATTATAAGAAATACTTTTGCTCACAGTTATAATGAACAAAAGAATTAAAGTTGAAACAAAATTTAAGAACTTTTGATCAGAAAAAACTTTAAAAATTGTTCTATTTTCAATCCCCTTAAACTAATTTTATTAACTTTTATGTAAATGTGAAAATGTTTTTATTTTCTGGGATCGGAATAGTTAAATAAACTTACAGTCAAAATGTTATGACAAACGGAAATGGACAAATATGTCAGTCAGTCATTAACACCATTCGAGGTTTATTATAGAGTGATTTTAAGACTCTTGACAATTGTCTAATCAATTACATTTGTATATCTTAAGAATTAGTAGATTCTTTAATCTCGACAGTGGAGAATTTTCAAAATTATGAAAATTGTGAAGCAGGATTATGGATTTAATTTTAAACGCTTGTATTAAAATTAAATCCAAGATGTAATATATAATGGCAACCGTCAGATTGGTAGGACATTATAAAGCTGATAGCTTACATAAAAATCATCAGACATAAGGAAATAAAACTAATTATTAAACATTTATTTCAAACAATCAAACTCACACACATAACACAAGAGGTAGGAATGAAATCATTCCCACTTGTCACCGCCTGAAATTGTACGAAAAAAAGACAGTATACATTGGGTGGACATTTTTTAAGTACATCCCAAGCTCTATAATTGTTGAAAACTATAAGAAAAGTTTAAAAATAAATTAAAGGATTTTTAATTGTAAGAGCGTTATACTCACTGGAGGAATTTTATAATAATGATTATTAAAGCTGTTTTGTTGTTCAGATAAATATACTCGTATTAGATTTTAAGAAATAACACTGAATACAAGTTTTGTAATTTAGCATAAGCATTATTTGACACTATTCAATGTACCAAGCTGTGCAGATGATGAATAAAGATATTTGAATCGTGAATGAGGCTATAATTTCAAAATTTGAGTGTCTTGCACATGAATGTGTAAAACAGTTCATGATTTGCACATAGACTAAGAGACATTAATGACAAAACCCTTTGTACAGCTTTTTCACTTTCCACTGTAATTAAAATTGTCATTAGTAATGAATAGGTTATAAATTAAATTTAGATATTCACCGTTATATTAAATATTGTAGGACAGGGATTGTCTAAATAGTCTTATAGCAAACTGAGTAAACAAAATAAGAAATATTTATTTTCACAAGGAATCTGGTTACTTTTATAAAATTTATGAAAACTTGAACACTCATTTTGTTTATAACTACATCCAACTTGATTAGTAAATTGCAAAGGTGGAAAAAAATATGGAAACGCTTTCAGAACTTGTGTATGACTTCACATGTAAAAGTAAAATCTTGTACATGATCATGTTTACAAAGAACATACTTTTTGACGCCATTAGCAATATTTCATCTTTTTAGGGGAACGGCTCACGAGGAGTTGAACGAAAATCTTCAACGTAACGCTAGGTTTGGTATCAAATGAAAGGTCTATTCAAAAGAAATCAATTGCCGCAAATTGTACCGCAAAAGGTTTATCCTTTCCAGAGTAGCAGTCATTTGAATTTCAAAGTAACTAATTCGAACAATATTATTTGTTGAATATTTAACAGTTTTAAGTAAATTATTCTGATAAAAATTATACTTTATGGAACATAAAAAAAAAACTAAAAAAAAAAATTATCAAATATCTATAGAAAAAAAATAACATGAAAATATTGCTTATCAAAGATTGTTGTTTGTATTTCAGGGTTCTGGCAGTTTTTATGTGCCTAATAATGGGTAGTGCACTTTTGTACAAGCCAATACCTTTAACACACTCCACGGAGAAGTCAGAATTCAAGACCAGCCTTGTCAACATGCAGATCTGGCACCAGAGGAAGTACGTCATCTGGGCTCTGGCAATACCAGTTGCACTGTTTGGCTACTTTGTTCCTTATGTCCATATGGTACCTGACTTTTCACATTATATCGCTTATAATTTTAGGATCTATATTTTCCGTTGATAAACCATGTCAAGGTATTGGATTGTCTCAGTGATATCACTGAGTATGCCACATCACAGCAGGGACAACACATTTGGATATCTTGTAAATAGTGTAGGTAGCACCTTGATATGGTTGTCACAACAACAACAAATAGATTCTAGTCATGACACCAGCTGCTTAAGCCTAAGATCTAAGATAACAGTTTGATTTGTCATTGTTGTTTGGATCCTGCAATCTTGTCTTACCAGTTAGCATAGCAACAAGAGTTGCACTTCGCCAAGAATTCAGATTCTTCTGTTTTCCATTGTGTAACTTACAATTACAATAGGCATCGTCACATTAAATACAATACAGTGAAAAATATTAAAACAGTAAATAATTAATTGATTAGGGAACTAAATCATCAGGGAATGATTGTCATGTTTACTCCTGGAATTATGAACGTGGTTGTTCCTATTAAATTTACTAAGATTATTTCTAACAGAAATCAAGTTACTACAAATGTAAATACCAGTTAGTGTCATTATGTTAAAAATGGAAATACTTTCTCTGCAAGACTCACATGAAGTTAAACCTGCTAAAATTCTTACCATTTTTTTTGCCACAAAAAACCTTAGAGGTAGAAACAGAATTTCCCCAGTCAGATCCCATAGCCTAATAATAAAATATAACAATAAAAATAATAAATAAAATAAATATAACTAAAAATATTTATTTATAAATAAAAATAACCAAAGTAGGTAAGTAAAAGTGTGTTTGGATTGACACAATATTTCAGTTTTCTAAGAAGACAAATAACTCTAGCCAAGTTTTTACAAATGTGTTCTGTATGCATATCCCAACAAAGTTTACTGTCCAAGATGATAGCCAGAAGTTTTAATAGGTTTGAAGAAAGATTCATTATCATCCTCTAAATGTTTTTTAAACGAGAAGATAATATGTTCCGTTATATCATGATTTTTTTTAAATATAATAATATCTTTATTCATCTCAAAAAATACATATATGTACATATAGCTTCCACTACAAAAACATAATATAAGTAACAATCACAATAATTAACAACAAATCACATACAGTTAAGTACAGAACAAACAATGAAATCCCTCATATACACACACATAAATATACAATACCAAGTCTGACCTAGAATATTGAAAAGGAAACTAAAAAGAAAAATACTTCTGCTGAGAAAATAAAGATGTAACCTCCAAGGCTAAGCCTGTTTGGAGGAACTCTTAATATTGAAATTTTGTTAATGCTGTTGACCTAACAATGACACATAAATAATAATTTTACAATAAGATTTAATTTATAATGCTCAAAACTGTACAACAGAAAATATATTTTGTTTGTATAAAATAAGTAATAAATATATCAGTATTTATTTTTAGAGCCTTTATATTGAATGAAAACTGTACTTATTTATCAATTTATTACTAGGTTTATTCCAAGATTTTGGTGAGAAAAAATTAACTTTAGATACACTGTAATCAGATCAAATTAAGGTTGTATCATCGGCATACAAGATTGATGAGGTTGATATATTGAAGCTAAAGTCATTTATAAATACTTTTCTAGAAATAGAAAAGGGCTGAGGACCAAGCCCTGGGGAACACCAGCAGTGACATCCGAGTAATTTGATGACTTATCAGTATCAACCCTCTGTTTTCTGTCAATCAAATCATTTTAAATTAAAGTTAGTTCTTTGTCTCTACTTCCATAATAATCAAGTTTCTTGCATAAAATAGTGTGTAAAACAGGATCAAATATCCTGCATAAGTCTTATTAAGATGTTTCCCACAACTAATTTTTGCTCAAAACCTTTGAGGATTGCCTCAACTTAGCATTCCAAAGCCATTAAGTAGAACATTTAGGTCTGAACCCAAACTGATGCTCATACAACAGATTATTAGTCACAAAATAACAATGTAATTTGTCAATTATACAATATTCAATTAGTTTACTAATTACTGGAACTCTTACTATCGGGCGGTAATTCTCAACCAGGTTATGGTCACCTTAAATGGAATAATTTTATAAAAATTAAGGCAGTTAGGATAGGTGCCTAATATCAATATTGAATTAATAAGATAAGTCAGAGGAGCTAATATCACATCTATTATAGCCTTCAAAACAAAATTAGATATACCATAAATATCTTCACTGCGAGAATTACTAAGTTTAATGGTAGATTTTGAACTATTCTTGCTGATTAGCTTCGATCTAAAGTCACAATCGAGTATTTTAATAGAGTTATTGAAATCAGGAATAATGTCTAAAAAATAAACAAATTAAATTTAAGTCATATGCCTTTTACAAATGTGGATGTGCCATAAGACGGCTGAGAATATATATTAGGCTGACCTAAAGTTAATTCTATTTAATTTATTTAGGATCAAAAAAGCTTGAATATATGAAAGAAAAATTATATACTGCAATTAATTAATATACATAAAAATAATAAAACAAAAGACTTTGCAGAAGGATATCAAATTATTGTTGTGTGCACTTTTAAAATCATAAAATAATGCAAATTAAAATGTTTAACCAGCCTAATTTCAATAACAAAAATAAATTAGATTAAAATAACTTAGCAGTATACATCATAGGAGTTGACAAATTGTGAGGATGTTGTTTGCAATCATCATCAGTCTGTTCTCATCAATGTAATGACGGCAACAATTACTGCAATCTGCACGCTAACTGGTGACGTGCACACTGCACTTTGTCTAGTCTAGCTATTTATATCTAAATTGCAAGGTATTTGAGACCAACAAGATTTGACTTAGCAATATAGGAGGCCTATCATTTTCTAAGTAGAACACAATTTCTTATAGCATTTTATAATTTATGTAGATAGTTTGTAGATGAGTATTTTATGATAAAAATGTTATATGTTAAATGTTAAGGGGGGGTTAAAATAAAAATTAAATTAGTAACATTATCATTCTTCAAGCTCGTTTCTTACTGGATATATAATTTAATGTTATAAGACGTAACAAACACTCCAGTAAATAATTTTTTTATTTCGTTAAGCCTTTTGGTAACAAAGTTACCATCTTCAGTCAACCAAACTAAATTAACATTGTTTACATTTGATTGATTTGAAAAACACATGATAAAATAAAAATAAAACATATGGAATAATTTAAATAAGAAAATAATAAAAATATATATATAAATTGTATAAATTTAAAATAATAGTGGTGAGTTTTCAAATGTTCCTAGTTCGTTATTAACAAAATAATTCCTTTCTTTGAATTTTTTTTATATAACCTTTCATAACTATCTAATTGTTCTTTATTTTGAACTTGGTTTAGTAAATTAAATTTTGTAAAATCATGGTTGAAATTGATGCAGTGTTTTGCTATCGCTAATTTCTCCTCTTGATAATTTTTAAAATGATATTTGTGTTCTTTTAATCTTGTTGAAATGTTTCTTTTGGTTTGACCAATATATTTTTTATTTTAATATTGTCACATCCAATTTCATAAATTTCAGACTATTTTTAATTTTGTCCTTTGGATTTTCCAAGTAAATATTTTAATTTTGATGTACATTTAAATGATAATTTAGAGTGTTTCTTAAAACTTTTTTGCATTATGTTTGAAAAAGATCCATATATAACACTTCTCCAAACAGACTTTTCTTTTGTGGGTAAAACCTCAAACTTCAATAAAGAAATTACAAAAATCAAAGAAACCGCAATTTTTAATGGATACAACCCAAATATGATTACAAGAATGATAAATAAGAAAAGACAACAAATTGAAAAACAAAACCTAACAACACTATTACCAAAAAAAGAAAAGTCTGTTTGGAGAAGTGTTACATATGGATCTTTTTCAAACATAATGCAAAAAAAATGTAAGAAACACTCTAATGTAAATTTATCATTTAAATGTACATAAAATTTTAAATATTTACTTAGAAATACAAAGGACAAAATTAAAAATGAAGAAAAGTCTGGAATTTATGAAATTGAATGTGACAATTGCAATAAAAAATATATTGGTCAAAACAAAAGAAACAACGTGGTACTAAACCTATTCGTTTTAAGATACCTGTTAAATGCGCATATTCGACTTTTCTTTACGCTCCTCTATCTCATTCTTCCTACTGATCCTTTCTACTCGTTACCAAGCATCCTCATCTTAAGAGACCTATCTTAATTCATCAGCATAAAGTTCAACAATGCCCCCATACACATACAATGCTCCCATACTGACCCACCCACATACCCATATACGTACAGTGGTACTGACTCACCCACCCATACATATACAGTGGTACTGACTCACCCACCCATACACATACAATGGTACTGACATACCCATACAATACCACTGTATGTGTATGGGTGGTTCGGTGGGTCAATACCACTGTACGTGTATCGGTGGGTGGGGGTGGGTCAATACCACTGTACGTGTATGGGTGGGTGGGTGGGTCAATACTACTGTACGTGTATGGGCGGGCAGGCGGGTCAATACTACTGTACGTGTATGGGTGGGCGGGTGGGTAAAGGCTCTCACCCACACATTCAACAAGATTAAAAGAACACAAATATCATTTTAAAAATTATCAAGAAGAGAAATCAGTGATAGCAAAAAACTACATCAATTTCAATCATAATTTTACAAAATGTAATTTACTAAAAGAAGTTCATAATAAAGAACAATTAGATGCTTATGAAAGCTTATATATACAAAAATTCAAAGAAATTCTTGTTAATAACGAACCAGGAACATTCGAAAACTCACTACTATTATTCTAAATTTATACAATTTTTATATATTTTTTATTATTTTCTTATTTAAATTACTCCACGTGTTTTATTTTTATTTTATCATGTGTTTTTCAAATCAATCAAATGTAAACAATGTTAATTTAGTTTGGTTGTCTGAATATGGTAACTTTGTTACCGAAAGACCTAATGAAATTAAAAAATTATTTGCTGGAGTGTTTGTTACATCTTATAACATTATATTTAATTTTTTTGAGACTAGTTAGTGACAGCCGTCCCATATAGTGTTTGCCAGCATGGTGGTTCATTAGCTATTTCAGACTGTGAAGGGCATGGTCCAAGGTTCAAATCGATCCCCAACTGAGCTAACTGTGTGTACTTCATTTGTTGAATAAAATTCACACACATTACTTCAGGCCCATGTAAACTGGGGATTGAAGTTAAAAATAAATATGTTGATGTTAATAATTATGTTAACATCAACATAATGTTAACATGCATAATGTTAATAGTTATTTCATGAAACCTAGACTTTTATAATGTTGGCAGTGTCATTTTGTCGTTTGTTTTAATAAAGGAGAGGCTGATCTCTCTTTAACCTTATTCTACCCGTTCCCCACTGACTGTTGATCTGTGTGAGAAATTTATCAGAAGAAGTGGGAGAACCGTAGAGTACAATATGACTATTTCTCTACGATTCGAACCTGCACTTTTTCTAACTCAGGTACAAACTCCTGACGCCATGAACTGCTCAGCCACTGGCTCTCACAATATATGACTTTCCTTACGTATCAATAATACCTTACGTGTTTTGGTTATCTCCTTGTTTCGTTCCTGATAATCTGCATTTTTTGTCTAAAGTTTGTACTCATACTCATTTATAATTTACAGTTTGAATTGGCCGAGCTTTTCAACAGCCATTTATTAGTAAATTTAAATTTATTTCTTTGTGAACCAAACTTATTTATATATATATATATATATATATATATATATATATATATACTAGGGAACACCCTTGCAGCTTTGCGTGCTAACCCCGACTCTCACTGCGCTCGATACACCTCAGCCTTCAGCCTCGGCATGTGACTGACTACAAATAATAGTAGATTATCTGTATAACGTAAAGTCACAATATTAAATTTATTTACAGTATATCACTCACACTACTTGCATAGCTACCTGTTTATTAGTATAGGGTTTTTCTTAGCCTATTTCAAATGTGTTTATTTCATTTGTTTTTGTTTAACAGTTGAAAATTAAACTCTTGAATGCATCAATAGGGTAATGTCGAATATACAAAATAAACATGTTTTGTATATTTGACAAACATATTTATTTTGTGTGAGTGAGAAGTATTTGACATATATATATATATGTATAAAATCCTAATAGCAACTAGTGTCATGTTTTAGATAAGAATTTTATGTGCAATATTGTATGCATGTTTTTTTCAGGTTAAATTTGTAAAAGATCGCTTTCCTGGAGATGATGGCAAGTCATTAGTTTTCTGTATTGGAGTTGCATCTGGTACAGGGAGGCTGATCTTTGGTCGCATTGCAGACAACCGTCGAGTCAACAGGGTGTTTTTGCAGCAGGTAGTCATTTTGGCATCAAACTTTTGAAAAATATGTAAAGACAGTTTCCTTAACAATGAATATACTTCTTCTTATTCACTCAAATATCACTTTATTCTGTGTTTAAAATACAAACAAATGTTTGTTTTTTGTTGTGGATTTATTTGAATATAAAAAAAGTTACCACGAATATAATTTTACCTTTTAACACATTGAGTGCGGGTCACACGCCCGCGGGTGATAGCAGTGCTTGCGCGAGCAGCGGATAAGTTGCCGGCGGTGGACGGATCAATACCGGCTTGTACGCTTCAGTGTCGCCTAGCCCTTTGGCTTAGAAGGGTCGGATTTGCGCCGCATTATAGCCTGTTTCTCGCGTCACATTTCCTTGTTCTTCGTTCGTGGATCGCGCCATTTTGAGCCAGTTGGCGGGGGTTAGCGTGCCTGCGCGCGCAGCGGAACTGTTGCCGGCGGTTGACGAAGCAATGCTTGTTTGTGGAATTCAGTGTGGTCCAGCCACTTGCCTTATAACGGTCGGATTTGCGCTGCATTGTTGCCTGTGTCTCGCGTCACGTTTCGGTGTTCGCCGTTCGTGGATCGCGCCATTTTGAGCTAGTTGGCTTGCATCGGAGTTTTACCATTTTATTTTTGTGTATAATAGTGAAACATTAGTATCGTGTTGTGTTATATTGTATTGCGATTTGTGTTATATTGTAAATATATTTGTATTATTATTATTATTATTTAATTCCTGTATTCCCTTGGGGGACGTAGGGCTGCAACAAATGCCTTCCATCGCACCCGATCCTGTGCCAGCTGCTTTACTTCTTCCCAATTCTTGCCTTCCTCTCCAATCTCCCTCTCGACTGACCTCCTCCAAGTTACCTTCGGTCTTCCTCTCTTTCTACTTCCTTGGGGATTCCA
Source organism: Stictocephala bisonia (assembly GCA_035578905.1). NCBI lineage: Eukaryota > Metazoa > Arthropoda > Insecta > Hemiptera > Membracidae > Stictocephala > Stictocephala bisonia. The sequence goes on along the minus strand of JAQJVL010000469.1, from coordinate 26,238 downwards.
ATCTAGGGCTTGTCGGCTGATGTTGTTAATGGGCCTTCTTAGTGTATGGCCTATCCACCCAAACTTCCTCTTCTTAATGGTATCACCAATAGGATTTTCATTTGCTCTTCGCATCAATACCTCGTTTGAAATTCTATCTGGCCAGTATATGTTAAAGATTCTTCGGAGACACTTATTTATGAAGACTTGCAGTTTACTTGTTACTGTTTTAGTGACTTTCCATGTCTGGCAGCCATATAGAAGGATCGACTTTACATTGGTTTCAAAAATCCTTAATTTTGTCTTTCTTCTTATTTGACTTGATCGCCAAACTGGTGCAAGTTGGGCAAATGCTCCTTTGGCCTTCCTAATCCTACTGGTTACATCTTCATCAGTTCCACCCGTCTTAGAAACAATGCTTCCCAGGTATTGGAATTGTTCCACTTGCTCAATAAGTTTGTTATTCACCACCAGCGGCTGATTATTTCTATTATTTATCCTCATTTCTTTTGTTTTTTCAAAATTTATTTTTAGGCCAACTTTTTCTCCTTTGTTATGAAGGTCTTCAAGCTTTCCTTTCATGTCATTCAGTGTTTGAGACATTATGCATAGATCGTCCGCAAAATCTATGTCCTCTAGTCTATCCATTAGTCCCCACTGTATACCCCTGGGCCTACTTACAACTTGTTTCATTATGCTATCTAAAACCATAAGAAATAGTATTGGTGAAAGCAAACAGCCTTGCCTTACTCCAGTTCCAATTTCAAATGGACAGGATAATTTACCCTCGTGTACTATCTGGCATCTGTAATTTCTATATATTTCTTTTATGAGGTTAATGATTTTTTTAGGCACACCCGCTTCAGATAACGCTTTCCAAATGGATTCTCTACTGATGGAGTCAAAAGCCTTTTCAAAATCCACAAAGGACAGATACACTGGTGACTGAAACTCAGAGCATTGTTCAACTATAATCCTAAGGGTCATGATCATGTCTATACATGAGTGGTCTTTCCTAAAGCCCGCTTGTTCTCTCCGCAGTTTTATATCTATTATACCTTTGATTCTGTTTAAAATTATCCTGGTGAGAATTTTACTAGCCACGGAGAGCAGTGTAATACCCCTCCAGTTTGTGCACAGTGAAATGTCCCCTTTCTTTGGAATTTTTATCAGCAACCCTTTCTTCCAATCATCTGGAGTTAATTCTTTTTCCCATATATCTTTTAATAGGTCATAGAAAATTTCTGCTGTAAGGTTTGGGTTTGCTTTTAGCATTTCTGGAGATATGTCATCCACTCCAGGCGCTTTCCCATTCTTGATTTCCTTGAGTGCCGTTACAATTTCTGTCTTCGATGGTACAACTGTGCTTATTCTGTGGTCTTCTATGTGTACTTCGTTTTCTATCTGTCTCTGATTTATATTTTCTACTTCCACCTCTTCCATCACTACTTGTCTATTTAGCAGCTCTTCAAAGAATTCTTTCCACCTTTCCCTTTGCTTTTCTTCATTTACTATTACCTTACCACTTGTGTCTTTAATAGGTTTTTTTGCAATAAATTTCTTGTTGGCCAGAGTCTTAGTAATTTTGTACAATTCTTTACTATTTCCTTGCATTGCAGCTTCTTGAGCTTCCTTTGCCAAATTGTCAGCCCAGATTCTCTTGTCCCTCCTAAAACTCCTTCGCACTTCTCTATGTTTTGCATTGTATGCATGTGTAGTAGCTATAATTTCTTCGTATTCTTTTGCTTGGTTCTTCTTCTCTTTTAACTTCTTCCTTTCTTCAATCTTTTTCAGGGTCTCTTCTGTGATCCATGGTTTTCTCTTTCTCTTCTTGTATCCTATGACTTCTTTGGCAGTATCTACAAAGGTCTTCTTTATTTCTTCCCATTTATTTTCAATACCTTCTGTCTGTTTGAATCAAACATTGTCTGTCTCTTCTCTAGTTGTACCCTTGTTGAAGCTATTTTTAATCTTATATCTGCTGTTACAAGGTGATGATCGCTGCCACAGTCAGCTCCTCTTCTAGACCGCACATCCAAGAGAGATGTCCTCCATTTCTTACTAATTGCTACATGGTCGATTTGGTTGGCTGTAATTCCATTTGGCGAGGTCCAAGTTAATTTATGGCATTTTTTATGGGGAAACAAAGTTCCTCCAACCACTAGCTCCCTGTCTCCACAAAACTCAACAAGCCTACTTCCATTATTATTCATCGTTCCTAGACCATGTCTACCCATAATCCTTTCAATGCCACTATTATCCTCTCCCACTTTGGCATTCATGTCCCCCATTAGAAGGATAATATCCTGTCTCTTGATTTTCTTTACCAATGCCTCTAGTTTTTCATAAAATTTATCCTTCTCATCATCTGTTGCCTCTTCAGTTGGGGCATAGCACTGTATAATTGTCACATATCTCACCTTGGTCTTAAATCTAGCCAAGATGATTCTCTCAGAGATTGGTTTCCAATCAGTAAGCGCAAGTTTTGCCTTTGGAGTCATTAATATTGCCACTCCTGCTTGTCTTGGCGCATTTTCATTCTCATTTCCCGAGAATATCAATACATTTCCCTTCTGGGTATTGATCTCTCCAAAACCATTCCACCGAGTTTCACTGAGGCCCATTATCTCAATTCTGTAGTTTTTTAGTTCGTTTTCTATTACACTCAGTGTGCCCCTATCTGTCATTGTTCTAACATTCCAAATTCCAATACGTGTCCTTATTTTCATGCCAAAAGTCTGTGCCAGTTGATCCGTCCGGTTTTCTTCATTTGTTGCAGTTTCAGTAATAAATTGAATTTAAGAAGAAGTGGGTTATTAGCCCACCTCTTCCGATCCTGATGGTGGGGTTGCCATCAACGGCATCAGGCTGCCGGATCTTTCTGTCGGGGTTTGCTCCCTTAGCCTTTGGGTTTGCCACCCTCCACAAGGCAGTGGGGTCTTGGCTCGTCTGTCTCCATTACCGTTGAAGCTTTTTGCTTACCTCCGCTGCTGGAGCCATTGGCCGTTTTTCACCTGTAACCCTAGGCTGGGGCCCTTACAGGGTGCTACCATCCGGAGCAAGATGGACCCTGGTTTTTTTACGAGGTTGTTACTCCTCCGACTCCTCCTTCCTGCTTCTTGTAAGACAGGCCCCGGGCTTGCCACCGGTATAGTGTATATTTGTATAGTGCGTTTTATTCTTTTCTACAATGTTTCAACCAACTCCTGGGCCATCTTCGGCTCCTGACTTTGTCCTGCAGACAGTGATGGTGAAGTTGATGACCCAATACAACATCAGATGATGGGAAATGCTTCAGATGACTCTGATTCTTATGAATCTGATGATTCTGATATCGGAAATGATACTCCTGTATGGCGTATTTCAACTTCAGGAATGCGACCTGCCGCGACTAATTGCGGCAGGCGTCTCGCGGCGCGCATGGGTTTCGTTGCAATGTGCGGCTCCACCGCCGGCGGACGATCACTTCGGAAGCCCCGATCTACCAGAATTGAGGCCATTAACTGGATTTGGTGTATAAACCCTGTTTCCTGACTATATAAGGTATTGTTTTGGTACAAAATATTATTTTAGTATCTGACATGTTTTTAACATATTTTTTCAGCATCGAATGTGTTAAATATTTAGTTTATTATTATTGAGAGATTCAAACAAACCTAGGCTCAAGTTGTGGCTTAGCTAGACCAATAACTTAGGGATTATGTGAGGTGATAGGTTGGTTAAGTTATGTTTATTGATTGTGTTTCACATCTCATTACTTTTTTAATAAAATAAGCATACATCTAAAAATTATGTTGTGTAATTTTGTTTTAAGTAGGTTGTTTTTTTCATTACTATATGGTTTATTAGAGTGACTTAAAATTTCATTTATTTTAACTTAGTTATTTGTTGTTTGAAAGTTATTTGCTACAATTGAATTATTCATGACTGGTAGACAATATTTGGAGATTTCTAATGCTTCAAGTGTTTTAAGGAACAAACTAAACGTTTGGACAGGTATAAAAAATGTGTGTCGTTTTCAGGTGTACTAACTACATTAGTCTACATTTATAACTAGTTTTTTTTTCCTCTTTAACCCATAATAATTTAAGAAAAAACTAAAAACTACATGCGTATAGACTACAGTTGACTGCTAAGAAAGTCACATGTTTTTTAAAACTATCACACATAACACAATAAGAAATACAATAGAAACACAAAATATGAAAATGTTTTAAAATACACAAAGCTGTTTATTAAATAGAAAAAAATATTCAACAAATCAAAACTCCACCTGCTCAAGGACTGAGTTCCTCGGACCACTTCACACAGCAGTACAAGCAAACATTTTTGCTTTAGAGCTCATTTTGTTTACAATAAAATTAGCACTGGCATGCAGGTTTTTGTTACATTCAGGTGTCTTTCTTGTCCATTGGCCTGCTGACGATGCTAATGACAGTGAGTCCCAGCTTCTTGCTGCTACAGCTGATTGCGCTCCTCATGGGGTTGTTTGACGGCTGCTTCATCAGCCTGTTGGGACCCATCGCCTTCGACCTGTGTGGTCAAGAAGGGGCTGGACAGGCTATAGGCTTTCTCCTTGGTTTCTGTAGCCTTCCCCTAACTATAGGCCCTCCTATTGCAGGTTAGTCTCAACACTTATTACATGGCTTTGTGAGAACATTTAATACAGTTTGACAAAAGTATAATAAACTACACAATTGTAATGTTTATATCCAATGGAAATGATTGAAATGTTCTTTTAGAAGTTTAAAAAAATTTGAGATTTTGTAGTTTTTTTATTATTGCTTTAGTTTTTAGACAAATTTAAATTTCTCAAAAGGCATTACTTAGTTGTTATATTTAATAAACAGTTTTAAAGTGGGTAAAATCACGTAGTAAATCTTCTTGAATTTGATCTTTTGAAAAATATTTTTAAAAGCTATTTTTTATATTTTACGGATTGTAATGTCTAGGAGATTTTTTTGATTAGACCAGAAGGTTTGGTTAAAATTTACTAATAAGTGATAACTTGCACTGATACTTACATAATCTATGTATTTTCTAATTTTTAGGGAATTTTACATCCAAAACTGAGTTTTAAATATTTTAATTATGATATACTGACTGAACAATTAGTCTGTGCACGTAGAAGTGTTGCTACTAACCGTATTAATAATAAATATTACATTAGTAAACATCAGCTGATATTTAGATATATATTTAACACTTGTGCTAGACAAATGTTTGTGTAGCCTAATGTTTTCATAAAAGAGCCCCCTCTTCACTCCTCACCTATGTCTAGCTGTTACTGGCCGTGCACTCAGACTAATTGTTCAGTCAGTATGTTGACTCAGTCACTTAGTTTTTATCTCCACTATTTATTTGGATTGCCCTCAATTTTATTTATTGCCAACATCCATTAAATATTTTTGTATATGTCTGTTTTCATTTCATAATTCAATTCCCTGGTTAAATTTAAAAGCTTCCTCTTTAATTATTTTTTTCTTAGTTAGATTATTTTTATCTAGCGTTACATGAAATGACAGAAAAATAGTAAATATACATATAAACGTGTTTTATATAATTTTTTTCTTAATTGATTTGTTTTTAATCCATGAAATTGAAAAAGATGTGGCAACAGAACATTTTCATATATATTCGTTACGTTTTCATTTTGCTGCTGTATGCTGAAGAATTGTCATCAAATTGTGCAACTTTTTACTAATGTATTATCTAATTTGTTAAATGAATGAATGAAATATTTATTGAACTCTTTTTTGTTTACAATTGTTACAGTTTTTTGTAGAATCTAAGACTATTCTGAAATTAAATCAAAAAATAAGCTTTATATATAAAATACCAATAAATTTTGTAATGATTTTTATGAATCAACATAATAAATGCATTGCATTGAGTTCTGTTTGAATCAGGCATTTTGTAATTTTGTGTTAGGATTGACAAGTAAATACAGTAGAGCGCCGATTATCCGAACTAATTGGGGACAAGGGGTGTTCGGATAACTGAATATTCGGATAATCGAACATGAAAAGACAAAATTTTTAAATTATATATGTAACGAAATTCTTAGTAGTTAAAAGGCTAAAAAATTATCAAACTAAAATTATTCATGTAATTCTATTATGAAATCAATCAGAATGCATGGATATAACTTTTAAAGAACAATTTATTATACATAGATACAGTACAATGCATACTTTTTATTTAGAAAAAAAGTCCAAAATTTGTTTTTGCTTTAGCCCTGACACTCTTTTTTTTCCTGCTAAATCTCGTAAGCGTTTCAAATTGAGCAGTTGGAGAGCATCACTTTCATCTTGTCTTTCCAACCACTTCATTGCCGTCTCCAAGCAGTGGAAAGCCTCCTCATGTGATGGTCCTTTATTTTCTTCAACGTGATCTTCGTCGTCATCAGGCTCCTCGTTGTCATCCTCATTAAGCCTTTGAACACTGGCAATTATTTCATCATCTGTTTGAACCTCATATCCAGGGTCATCCTCGTCACATTCTAGCCATTCATGAATGTTTTCCTGGTCACATTCCTCAAAACCAGGTGACTGGTTTATAAGCTCAGCTACCTCCGAAACAAACTGGCTGTTTGGAACCTCTTGAGTAGAAGATGGATTTCCTCCAATTGTTCATTGGCCTCGTCTGCTTTATAAAGCTTACCCCAAGCTCTTCTCAGAGTGGTTTCTTTGACAATAGTCCAGGCTTCTGCTGCCATGTACACAGCATCCTTCAGATTAATGTCTTTGTAGAGTTGGAAGATAGGTTTGTCCTCTTCTTGGCCAATAAAAACCATACGCAATAATGCCTTACGGTAGAAACTTTTGAACGACTCTATAACTCCCTGGTCCATTGGTTGGAGTATGGATGTAATGTTGGGAGGCAAAAAAATTACCTAAATTTTCCATTTTCTCTTTCAAGAGAAAGAGTTGAGGGATGACATGTAGCATTGTCAATCAATAAAAGCACATTTCCTTGGTTTCCAGTTTCACGCTGATGTTTTTTTACCTCTGGAATGAATACCTTTTCATACCATTCAACAAAAATATCAGAAGACATCCATGAATTGGTTTGATTTTTGTAAGTGACAGGCAAAGTCTTTATTCCCTTGAAACAACGTGGATTTTTGGACTTCCCTATAATAAGCAATGGAAGCTTATGGCTTCCCGTTATATTTGCGCACACCATTGCAGTTATGCGGGATTTGCTAGCTTTGAATCTAGGTGCTGACATTTCATTTTTAGAAACTAGAGATTTCGTCGGTATCTTTTTCCAGCAAAGGTCAGTTTCATCGGCGTTATACACATTGTCAGGGTTAAAAGCCTCTTTTTCTATCAAATTTTTAAATGAAATTTTAAAACTTTCAGCTGCTGCAACATCAGCAGACAATTTTTTCCCTTGAATATCTATTTCTCGTATTCCATGGCGGGATTTAAAACGCTTCAGCCACCCAGTAGAAGCTTTAAAATCAGCATCACCACCAAGCTTATTGTTCATTTCAAGCGCTTTTTCGCATATCAAAGGGCCACTTATAGGCTGTCCATTTGATAACCATATAATATTGCATGAACCATGTATAAACTGCTGTGTCCAAATCTTGGTTTTTGGCAGTTTTCATTGTTTTTCTGTTCAAGCTTCCATCAGCACTGTCAAGCACACACGCAAATTTCAAGATATAATCGCTCTTCTTTTTTATTTCTGAAATTGTTGCTTTACCAACACCGTATTCTTGAGCTAAACTTGCTCCACTAGAATCACTTTTCAATCGCTTTATTATAGTAAGTTTATCCGACACACTTAGAACAACGCGTTTCCTTTTTGAAGACATTGCAACAGAACTGTCTCGAACCAAACGTCACAACAAACAGCACAACAGCACTATGATCCGTTCCCGGCAAAGGCTCACAAGCTACTGACTAGTGACTATACTACGAGCGCCGAGTCACGTAGGCCGTAGGCGGTAGACGTATTTAAGCGCTGCATACAGTGAACAACACTGGCGCAGCGGGAGTTTCGGTTGGTGCGCGAATTTGGATTACGTACTTGAGAATCACCTTCAAAATATGAATTACAGTACATACATATTAGGGCGTTCGGATAACCGACGGTTCGGATGACCGACGTTCGGATAATCGGCGCTCTACTGTAATGTAATGCCCAAAATCCAAACAGGGGCTTGTATCAAATGTTGTAGTGAACTTAGCAATCTGTTACTAGTTCATTATTTAGAGTTAATGTTAAAGATTTTAAGTTATTTGTAAGATTTACTAAAATGAGGATATTTGTATCAACAATAATTGATAACATTGCCTTTAATTTGTTGCTGCATACTAATAGAAATTACTAGTGCTCTCTCTTGATTCACTATCCAAATTATGAAAATATAATTTTTAGTTGTTTTTCTCTCTTTCTTGTACGACCAATACCATACCAAGATATAAACTGCTAATGTTGTGCCTTATGGCCCATTAAATATAGTTAATGTGTAATGTACATAAATATATTCCATAGTTCTAATTCATTTTCCTGCAGTTTTGCTGATACTAGAATCAACTCATAAATATGAAACAATGTTGACTTCCATCAGAATTGATTTATGGATAACATATATTTCAAATGATTTTGAACATAACAATCTAGTGGTAGTAAGAGATAAGTGATATTTTTGTTAACTTTTTTGAGGCACTCCTTGTGTGACATCGTCAATGTGTGACAAGTTCATCCTGATCAAATTTTTTTTAAATCATGTTTGTATCTAGAATCTATATTTTCCTGTGAGAATCGTGTCAAGCTGCTTTCTACACTATGAGGTGTGGCTAGAAAAAAAACAGAATGAGGCTGAAAATAAAATTTACTAACAAATATTTACATTTTGATGTTATCTCCTTCAATGTACTCCTCTTCTCGTACTCTACGCCGCTCCTTGCGAGTTTTCCACTGGGTGTAGCACTGCTGGAGATCATTTTCTGTAAGCCCGTTCATGACTTTCGTCGCTTTTTCTTTTACTACTTCAACAGTCTCAAATCTCGTTCCTTTCAATGTTGACTTGACTTAAGGAATAAAAAAAGTCACAGGGGGCCAAGTCAGGTAAGTAAGGTGGATGGTTTAAACATGGGAATGTTGTGGTTTGCCAAAAACGTCTTCACTGACAAAGCATTGTGAGATGGGGCATTGTCCTGGTGGAGGATCCACAACTTGTTTTTCTAAAAAACATTCCGTTTTCTCCGTACTTGCTCACGTAGTGTAGTCAGACGCTAATGTAGTAATTTTCTTTGACTGTTTGCCCCTCTGGTACCCAATCAATGTGCACAATACCTTTGATATAAAAAAACACAATTATCATGGCCTTGAATTTTGATTTTGTCATTTGTGCTTTTTTGCCGTGGAGAAGCAGGGGATTTGCATTAAAGCACTTCCCACTTTAATGTTGTTACATTCAAAATATTTCACTTGCAGATTTTCTAAGTTTGTAAAGAAATTTAATATTTTTCTGGACACTCAACATTTTTCCACTGCAGAGACAAAAGGTTATATGCTTATAACTGACGCAACGGGCGGAATGAGTGTGGGAGAGAAATGAAACAGTGGGTGGAGGGGAGTTACGTGACCAGCCGTACGATATTCAGCCTTAAAGCATTCGTTCTGTGGCTACGGCAATAATAATCCGATTTTTTTCTAGCCATACCTTATATTTACAAGTCAACCAGAAGTGTTGCCAATGCTGTAATGTGGTAGTTGTATCAATACCACTAAGGATATCACATCACAGCATTGGCAAAATTTCTGGCAATCATGTAAATAGTATAGAAAGCACCTTGTTGCGGTTGTCACTGGAAAATACAGATCCTAGTTATGACACCGATTGCCTAAGCTTAAGATTTTAAATAATTTAAATATTAATTTAGATTATTTTAGATATCATTTGTATTAATTTATATTTTTTGTTTTATTTTAGGGTTGATTTATGATAAAACCGGATCATATACTCTACCGTTTTTATTAGCTGGCATTCCACCGATAGTATGTGCTTGTGTATTGTGTTTGGTACATTATGTTCCTAACCAAAAACAATCGACTGAAGACACTGATACGGGTAAGAATGATCGCCAACCCCTGCTTGAGTCTTGCACGAGTTCACACGATGGCTTTGGTAGATGATATTCATCTTTTCTTCTGCTTTCCTATGTAAATAGTTTGCTATTTTTCCATCACATTGAATTGAAACATTTACTTTGTCAATTGTTTTTTCACTGTTTTAGATTTATTGCATATTTGATGTATTGATTTGATTTTATTTTTTTTTATATATATTTTTTTTGTTCATATGAGTTATTTTTATCTTTTGTTGTGAATTACTTTGACTTGTATATAAATGTAATGTTTAAGTTAGTTAATGTTGGTGATATAAAAATGGTGATTTACAAAAATATATTATAAATTATCAAGCTTTTGAACATGTTTGCCCTCCAAATTATCCGTATTTTCCATGGCCCTAAACAGATTTATTTTCTGTCACTCTTTCTCAGTCTCAGAAATATCTCTCAGTTACAACCTTAATTTAATACTCATCATTTATAACTGAATAGCTCTAAAGTTCCCATCCAAGTTTTAAAACATGTATTAGCTTCCATGGTCGTCGCTACTACTACTACTAATAGAAACTTGGTCTTTGAATATTGATCTCATTGCACAGAGTACAAACACATCTCTGTAAAATCACTGCTAGAGTTCAGCCACATTGCAATGCAATCTTCAGAAGGAGATGTGTGACAAAAAATTTGGTCTCATGCAGGCAGAGTTTCCACATTATAAACTAGATACGGGTAGGGTTGACTTGTAGTTATTTTGAGCTCAGCTCCTTCTGGAAAATCCAACGCTGTTCTTGACGCTTCTAGTGCTGTTTTTGTTTTCCTTATTTTTAATAAAATGAGAGGCCACTATAACTACTATCTAAAGGAAGAATTACTATTATTTGACTAAACTTATGTGCAATGTTCCTTCATTTAAATTATTATCATCAGTGTTTTTTCTATATAGCTTCTTTACGCTTGTCACTAAGATGCTCTGTCTGGTTTCAGTGGTAGTATTCCTTTGTTGGAAATCGTCTTTCAGCAGGTAACAGTCAAGAGGTTTTGTTTGGAAGAATAGAGCTAGTTATGAGACTAATTCCCCTACTTTCAGTAATATGTTCAATCAGTTCTGTCCACAAGTGTACATTTACAGAGGGTTTCTGCCAACTTATCAATATGTAGAGGAATAAGTATCTAGTAATTAATGCACTAAATTTCTGTGCACAAATTCTCCATGCACTTTGCCAGCTGACAGTTCTTGCCAAAAGATTTCTTACGCCAAACATTTTATTGCAGGAAGTTTTCTACGTTTTTTTTTATGTTTTATGTCCTCATCCTCAATATTCCACAGCATTTTCTTTTCACTGTCCATAACCAATTAAAATTGCCCAATTTCATTTTCCAGCTTCGTTGTGACATTCACAAATTCTGTAGTTAATGCTCATTGATAAATATAGTTACTGCAGTAGAAGTTGAAACTGTCACATAACTCAATAACCGCTGAGTAGATTTATTCAATACTTTTAATATGATAGTGGTATATTTAGAAATCTTTAGATAGGTTAGAAAAACTCTCTTCGTTTTTCTACGCCTATCAATCTCTCTTTATGTTTAATGGTAGCTGCCATAGCTGGAAGATCACAAAATCGTGACAGTCCAGCTAACAGACTTGTTGCTCGTTTAGAACTACCCAAAGGGTACGTACAGGGTTAAAGATTAGATATGGACGCGATCAATACAACAGCAAAATGTATACAATTATGTTTACCAGCAAAAAATACACCATTTTAACTTTGAATACTCATTTATTTATCAAAAGTAGTAGTCATACAAGTGCAAATTCAAGTGCAGAAAGCTCTACACTCATATTTCAGGTGCATGGGGACATAATTTTTAGCAAATGTGTCTTCCACATCATTCAGTGTTTACCATTTCAAACACCACAATTAGGCACTCTCATTAAACTTAAAAAACACTTAGAAAATGTTTATCAATCACTGTACTGATTCTTACTTGTGCTTTTATGTTAATTTAATTATTTAAATAGCTACATGCGATGTCATTTGTTTAAACTCGTAAAATCATGGCAGTTGCAACAAATAGTGCAAATTGTAACTTCTTTGCTTCAATCATTGTATGCGAATCACCAATTATATGCCCAGCATGTTTTGTATTGCTTGTAATAGTTGAAGTTTAAGCCGGGTGCACACTACCGATTATCGTATGCAGTACCAACTAGACTACCGGCTACGTCTGGATACAACAATCGCACTCAATGGTTCTTACTTTGTGGTACACTCAGACAACTGCTACCGACTTACTGACTATTCTCAGTCCGGTTAAAGGCAGTTGATACATCCCGACTGGAGACAATGGAAGTGAAATAGGAAGTTAATTGCATAGGGTGCTTATATATAGATGGATTTTCTGTGGGTGAAGAAAATCCCTTGTGATAGTTTTGGTTACATCCAATTTTAAGCATGGTAGTAAGTTTTTAAGTGGGTGGTTTTATCACTTACACTCAGATCTTCAAGAGATCCAGAAACAGTACTATTGAATATTAGAACTTTTATATTGAATTCTAATATTCAATTGTATATTGAATATTAGAATTGAATATTCAATTAACTACTTAACTTGATAAAATGTGGTATCACCAATAAAAGTGCTCATCTGTGATTTGCAAACCCTTGTAATTTTTTTTATATTGAAAAACTATTAATTCATTGCAGTATCAAATAATTTATATTATTTTAATTTTTTTTTAATGGCCTTATGTGTAAAAGCAAGAATACTCCTAATTAGGCCTACCCAACTCACACTTTATACTCGTACTTTATAACCAATCCTTTTGCAAATAAGCATACATATTCTTTAGATTCTCTTAAAATCTATCGTTATTAGTTAATGAGTAAAAAATTATTCAACCCGTCATCAACTTTTAAGTATGCATTAAAGTATTCATATAACATATTCACAAATATGTGCCAAAACACATTTGATACTGATATAATACTGTACGGTATATGAAATATAATTAAAATATTACTGTGTAAAAATACAGTTTCTTGTATTTTCTGAAATTGGAATATGCAGGTGATTGTAAGTTCTATATTGATGACATTGATTCAATTTCAATAATAAAATGTCCATTGTCAAATTATGACATATTTACAACAAGGGAAATTTATTAAACTGATCCACTCCACTCCGTAGTCGCATGCGTCTATCATACTCAACTAGATCTCAGTAGTTTGCTCTGAGCAGAGTACCGTTATTGCAGGGAGAAAAATAACTGCGACAGACTCTTCGGTAGAGTGAACCATTGTCATTCATTCAAATTAAATCTGCCTGAGGCTGGGCAAATGAAATTTTGTTAGATCTTGACCGACTTTTCAAAGAATTGTACGACTGTGGTAATCTGTGGTGTGCACCCTGCCTTATATTATAGCTCTATGTTGCTATCCTGCTTTATGTTTTACAGTATAGTGTCTTGTTTTTAAGTGTTTATGTAATCATATAGCTTTAATGAGTTCTTAATAGTTTAAGAAAGTATTTATATTGTAAATATTGTACCATAAATGTTGTATAACATATTATATAGTTGAAGACATGTTATAAAGACTTGTTATGTATTCAAGCTTTTAAATGTTTGTTGTTTTTAGGACATGTATGTTTTGTAATATTTTATTTAGAATAATTCTCGTTTTGTATAAATGGTTTTGGTAAAGGATCTAAAAAAACATATTTAACGTGCTGAACCCTGCATCAGGTAGAACAAAACAACAAAATATTTTTAACATTTGCGCTAGTTCATTTACTATAAACATTGAAAATTAGTGTTCTGTAAATTAAATAAAAATTAGTTGTTCAATAAATTGGAACAGAGGTTCATCCTTAAATAACTGGAATTAATTAAGTGATTTAATGTTTCGTACTAGATCTGAACTTCAAGGCTTACCTTATTTTCATGTTTGGTCATGAATTTAATTTAATCCTGTCTTTGCAGTTTTCAAGGCCCTTTTTTTAGTGATACGAGATCGTAAGGTAATGAAAAAGACTGACGCAAAATTGAGGGTTTTGCAAGCTTTTATAACAAAATTCCTCTACATAATACAGATATCCACAAGGCTGTGGACTGACGCAAAATTGAGGGTTTTGCAAGCTTTTATAACAAAATTCCTCTACATAATACAGATATCCACAAGGCTGTGGACTTCTTTTAACTGTATATATATAATTGAGCCATTAGAAGAAAATAAAATTTGTATTTATGTACACTTAAATAATTAAATTTTTATGAAAACAAGAAGATATATTAAAATATTTGTTTTTAGTTTGAAATAACAAAATATTTTACCTTTAGGGAACATGTTCTTTTGTTGCCAATGTATTTAAACTTGTAAATCAAGTACCTATTTTTAACAAGTTTTACTTAATAATAAAGAAAAAAAAAGAGAAAATGTAAAATTTTGTATATCGAGATTTAGTATATCAAAGTTATAAAATATATAATACAATTAAATGAATATACTTAATATTTTATGAAAGAACTAAACAACTGGTTAAAAGTGATGCTTCATTATAATCATGACAACCAAATCACGGATGTAAACATAACACACATTCTCCAGAATGTGAATCTATACCGAGTTACAGCTGGTGATACATTTTATTGTGTCGTCTATTTTCATAAGTTAGCATTGCCAACTGATGATAAATAATAAAACTGCTGTAGATTATTTTAATATAAAAGTAACTCCATTTTATTAGTTATATAATCAAATAGTTAACAAACAGCTTGCAGCGTCTTTTCCATACAGTTAAATGCAGACAATCAATCACCAAGCCATCTTCTTTGTTAGCTTTTTTCGGGTGAAAAACAGCTTGCTCCATCATAAAAATGTTAATGGGATATATTTGACTAACCCTTTATATGCAAATTGGATAAAGAACTTGAAATGCAATTCTTAAATGAATGTAGGTGTATTTTCAGTGATAAATACATTCATTATTGTTTTTCCAATGTCAGCTTGCCCAGGCAGTCATCTGACTATTCTCATTTTTAATGTGAATTTTATGTAAATGTACATTTATTTTACGTTAAAATTAGCTACATTTGGAATGAAGATCTAATGTTAAGAATAAATGTATAATAATAAAATTAAAATAAAGTGTTATGTTTGTAAACTTGTATTTATCCTACATATTGTCACTGTATATTCCTTGTTTAACAATGTCTTATATTTTAGAGAATCAAAAAGATGGAAACAAGATTAAGACTGAAGATGTTCCTGAAACTACAGAATTTAATGCATTGCTACATATCAATACAACCGATAAAGATGTAGGCAGATAGTTTTTTGCATTACGATCTGGCTTTTTAACAACAGTATTTCATCACTATTGTTTGTTAGTTAAATGTTATAGTTGTTGTTTATTAAAATGTTGAACATTTACTGATAAAACATGCTTGGTCATGTAAGTATAGATTTAATTAGACACAAATTCTATGTAATTTAAAGACTAAGTTTTTGAAGTGTGGTACTTTTGTAAATATGGCCTCTCCAGCTCAAACAGTCTTATATAGCGTATGGTTTATTGTTAGCTACCATTTAATAATTTCAAAAAATGAGTAGTATTTATTTGGAACAAGATCTAAGAGTCATGTTATTTATTAATAGAAATAATAAGGTGATCTTCTGTGACAAAGCTCAATCCAATCATCGAGCCTTGTACTATGCTAGCTAAGGCATCCTGATTCTGTTTATGCTAGCTAATCTCTCTTTAAAAGAGCTCAGGGGGCAATCAGTAACTATGTGATCCATTGTTTAGATAGATTCCCCGCAATCACATGACTGATCTAGTGTCAATCCTCATATATTTCAAGTAGTTACATCTGCCCTCGCCAGTTTCAAAACGATTTAGCAGTATCTACGAGGGAGGTTTTTCCCATCTACAGTAATACTGACTACCATCTAGTGCCTACTTACACACTTTGTATAATCATTAATTTTGGCTCAAGATTAGTTTTAATTTTATATAACACCTTGATTAACCAAAAATTGGGTGGTTGTGAAACAGTTCAGTGTTTTGTTTTCATGTGAAAAAGATATGTATGCAATTGAAAATTTAGGAATAGATTTGTAAAAAACCATGACCCATATGCGTTATTTTCACCGACAATGTGGGTACAAAAATTCATCTATGTGGATGGATTATTTGGTTCGAAATCAAAGACAAACTAATAATTTGATGTTTTGCAGCCCATTAAGCAGTTTTGGTACTACGTTCTTACATATGAGATGCCGACTCAACGTTGTTGGTATTTTAAGGCGAATATGAATGATTATATGAGTGTGGATGAGTGCAGTCTGGTTACTAACTGAGTTCAACTGTTCCTCAGAAAGGGCAATTTATTAATAGCCCAAACAGCCAGGGCAACTAAGGGACCTACAGCTTTACGTGGAATCCAAACCACGTAGTGCTGGTCTGATTTTCAGCTAATTGACAAGCCTGATACTCAGTTATCTCCCCCACAAAACATCCGTACAATGATTACCACCCAACATGAAAACCCCAGACTTCTCTAGTAGTGACCACGCCGATAGCAACCATTGAGCGGATGCCATGTCGGTATTAAGAGGACCGAGCATCTAACCTATCGCCTACAATCTCCCAAACACTTTGTTCCCAAGTAGCTGGGTTACAGCACTGCGCCACCAGTGCCGACAATAATTATAAAAAGTTAAAGTATAATTTTTAATAATTCAGCGTCTAGAATCATTAGGTGAGAGTAAGATAATAAAATGCCTAATATCTTGAACTCAACTTACTGCACCAAGTATAACAGATTTTACAGCTGATTTTAAATTGTTCAACAATTTTTGTTCCAATCCATTGCACACTGTTTAATAACAGAAATTGCCAATAAAACAATTTGTATAAACTTTGTCGGCTTTCACAAACAGCGTACAAAAATTGAATCAATGTATATTTTCCACTCAATAACATTTTATTCTAAAGTAAATATTTTATACGAGGCTAATTTTTAAGTAAAAACCGATTGCGCATCGTGCCCACACATCCGGTCACGTGACGTCCATTCGAGGTCAGGTCTTACTGGCCTGTTTCCGTCAACGCCGTCATTACGTTTCACGTCTCTGCCATTGCTGGTTGTGTGGTTATACTGCTTTGTTTGTTCGCAATGTCAATCAATAATTACGCTGACTGTGAAGTACGCTCAGTTATTCAGTTTTTAAACGCAAAAAATGTTCGTCCTGCTGAAATTCACGGACAGCTTCTTGAAGTTTACGGTGAGGGTGTTATGAATGATGGAAATGTGCGAAAAAGGTGTAGGCTTTTTAATGAAGGAGGGACATGTTCATGACGACGGACAACAACCTGGACGACCTACTGTCATCAATGAAGAGTTGAAACAAAAAGTTGACGAGGAAATTTGACAAAATCAGTGAACAATAAATGCTGAAAGATATTGCAAAACATTATTGAAGCTTAGGCGCGCAATTCAAAATCGCCGGCGGGCCTGCTCTCTAGTGGCGTCATTCTGCTTCACAACAACGCTCGGCCTCACTTTGAGGCAATGACACAGACGCAACTGGACAAGTTTCATTGGGGAATACTGGACCATCCACCATACAGTCCTGACGTAGCACCATCGGATTTTCATCTTTTTCCAAAACTTAAGGAATTTCTTGGTGGAAAGCGCTTGGAAAATGATGATATGTTGAAAGAAACAGTTACGAACTGGTTTACCTGTCAGGCAGGAGAGTTCTTTAATGATGTAATCCAAAAGCTGGTACAATGACTTCAAAAATGTGTCAATGTTAATGGTGACTACATAGAAAAGTGAAAAATGTTCATATTTTAGTTTGTGATATCATTTATATCCATAAATAAAGTTCCTCTTACACTATTTGAAAACGGTTTTTACTTTAAAAATGACCCTCGTATAAGCTTACACTAACCCAAAAAGACAGGAATGCTTCTAAAATGAAGTCCTTAGGTCAACAATAGATGCAGTACACAGTGTTCGTATTTCATTTTACTTATTCTTTAGATGCTGATTTTCAAGATAAGGGGGAATACAAACGAATATTGTGTTTGTTACAAATTAATTAATTAGTTAATTAGTGTCATTAACAATAACAATTGAACAATGTGTGTTTAACATCTGATTCCTTTCAACATTTGTTTGGCTTTAATTGGAATCTACCTGAGAACCTTTAGCTTAGCAGTAGCCAACCCGCTACTGATCAACTATTTTCAGATAGCTGATTGCTAAGGAGAGGCCATATTTAAATACAGATTTTGTTTTAAAATGTCTAATATAAATGTTGATTTTTGTATGATTTTGAACTGTTGAGTTTGCCATCACTGACCATTTCATTTGTTTGATATTATATTTATATGTTAGTTTATTTTTGTATGCTCATTTTAATTTTAAAATGTCAGAACAATACAAGGATACATTCTAAATAGAGTAGATTATATTTGATCTTGATATTCTTAAATGACCATAAAATCGATTGCATTTCAATACCATACATTCATATTTATTCTATTATGGCATTTAAAAAGAAAAATAATTAATTGTATTTACTGTTTTTCCATTTAATTCCTTGGTTAATGTAACTTACGACATGTAACAGAAAGTTTTTGTGTGAATAGTATTAGGACTCATTTTCGTTTTTATTAGTGAATATTATTTATATAGGAATAATTGTTGATTTTGTAATGATTTGTCTTCAAGTTAGCAAATTAGTATGGCACTGAATGATGTGTTTGTGATTTAGCTATTTGGAGTTTAGAAGTTAGGATAACGCAATAGTCAATCAATAACCATCCATGCAATAGTCATTACCAGCACATTGATGTTGCACCAGCATATCCAACTTGACTGATGTAAAGTTTTGTACTATTTTCCTCTCGAGTGAAAATAAGTAATTTTGTTTCGATTCAACGATTCACTGCAGATCTCTTGGTTGTTGTAGCCATGAAGCAAGTAATACTTGGTGCTTTAAAGACAAGTTGATCTCAGTAACAGACTAAATTGCTCATATTCATCTCTCTCATTTATCGTTATCATATTTTAAAGATCTGACCTAGAATGCTTACTTAACCTTTCTAGTGGCATTAAAAAGCCATCCAGTTGCAGGTTTTTTGCTGTGCAAGGTCTTCTTAGTTATAAAAAAATTGAAAAATAATTAAGTATGTGTAGTGAGCTTTGTTTTTGTATTGGTAGTAAAGTGGTAAGTCAAATCCTGCCAAATAAATTTGTTATGTGTATAGAAAATCAGTAAGAATATAAAAGAAAATATAATAAACAGTTGTGTCATGGTGAGAGTCTATTTTGCCAAATCTTGTCTAGATTTAGAAAAGAAACTTTTTGGATATGTATGCAGGAATGAACAAAATAGAAAATAAATTCACTAGTCAAAAATATAAAAGTCTTATATGGTCTTATAGGTCAGTTGTTCATGAACTAAATAATCAGTTTAGTAAAAATTCAAACATTGTTGCAATAAATGTAAAAAGTCTATATGAAAGAAAATAACATGTTTTTTTTAATTATTGTAAACACTGTAAACCATAAACAGAGTTTACTAAATTTTAGTAAAATAAAATTAGTCGTACTATCCAAAAACGGTTATAACTAATATAAAAATATAAACATGAAATAATGTCACTTCACAGTAATTAAATCAACAACATGCACCATAACAAAGACGCTAATTGGAAATATGATGATTTTAAATACTATGATGTCACCTAATGAATATAAAAATAACAGAAAGTCACGTGTCTAGTAAGGCTAGATTCTTTCATTTACACAGCTATAAGAATTCTTATTTTTGCCACCAGGAAGGTTAAAATGTGCTATTAATAATAATTCTTATTATTTTGAGCTATAACTACTTTTTTTATGAATTAGCGAAAGTTTAGGAAATTAACTTTTCTTTAGATATTGCCTTATATAATATTGAATACATAGTACCAATACATCCAATCATGTTTCATAATTATATTTAAAATATTACTGAAAATATGTTGTGTTTCCTAATAATTTAATGGTTTAATTTATTACTCTGTATATTGGTTTTTAATAAATAATTTATATAAATTTATTTTGTTGTAATTGTTTTACTATTAGATAGATATTGTAAAACCAGTTTCATCAAGTCCTCAATATTTTCAAATAACAATATGAGCCATGGAGTCATTTCAACAAAATTGTGAGTAGTAGAACTCACGGTAGGTATCAAAGCGAAGCTGCGCAGTTGACTGTAATATCACACAGGCCAATCAGCTGGTTTGATTTGATTTGGTAAATAAATCCACCAATTGCATGGAAGCTTTCAGCTAAATAGAAAGGAAGCGTAGAATAGGTATTTTTGTGTATATTAGTTGTTTGTTGTTCCACTCAGCTGCCACTTCACCCGTGTGGCATCATGCAAGATGTGCGTGATACCTACCGTTCTCTTTTCTAGGTACTGTAGTAGAACTCACATGTCCAATCTGCCTCGGAAATATCTCCTATCAGGTTGAATTAACTTGTTTGTACTGTAAATTTTTAATAGGTAAATATTAATGTTTATTAAAAAATCTACAAGTTTACTAAATTTATAGTTCATTTATTTCTATTTCATGTGGATCAAATCCCTCTTAAATTGAGTTTTGTGCTTTTACCGTCATGTGTTTTCTGTCCACATAATCCTCAAAGTCTATCTTTTTGAAATGCTAATGAGTCCAAGGCATTAAAATATATTCACTTTTTATTTATTTATCATTCTCAAAAGACTTTAAAAAAAAGGTAAGTGTATTTTCCTACCATAAAGACAAAAAACTGTAAAAACTATGTTATACTAGAATGTTGCCGTTGCGCTAGCTCATTGGCTTAGACTTTGGACTGCGGAGGACAATTTCCAAGATTCAAATCCCCAACTGAACTGACGGTAAGTACTTCAATCGTTAAATAAAGTCACACACAGGTCTGGAGGTCCATGTGAACTGGGGAGTGACTTTTTTTTAATTAAAAATAAAATTAGTAATTTTAGATACTTTTCTATTATAATTACAGCCAACTTCCGATCGATTATCTGCGGATTTGACTGGCATGATTTTCACAGATAAAACACTTGGGATAATCCAAGGAACTAATGTACAAGGTTGCAATTGATAAACGAAAGTCATAATTAATTTGTATCCTTTAATAATAGAGTAAGTATTCATATTACAAGATAAAGCTTACAAAATTCAGTTAAATGAAATACTGTACTGAGCATTTAAATACATAATGTAAAAGTATAATACAGTGTAATAACATGTTAAATAACAAAATTAGTCATTTCAAAATGTATACTTTTTTAAAGAGGCTGTTACTTGTATTTGTTTTTGTAGCAAAAGATTATTTTTAATTTGTGGATACAATTTTCTTAAAAACACAGTTGCAGTTATGGGGCGGGTAGGCCAATTGAAATTTCCTACTCTCACCTTACAAAGAATCAGCAACTCCCAGACATCATAATTTTTCACTTTCTTCTGCTACATGATGAAAAATGCACGGCTAAACACCATATATCGTAACATAATTTCAACTTCCCATTCATTATGTTAAAAGGATAATACAACTCATTCTATTACAGTATATAACTGTATGTATATATTGTAAATGTAATTTAGATTTTTGTATGCTTAGTTGTCAGTATTTTGTAAAGTTATTTATTCGCTGCCGCAATGCAGATTATCGGGAAGATTGTATTACCATTTATCCCATAACTATGTATATTAAAACATATATCCCATGATATTACTAACAATGTACAAACTATTTTCTTTTAATAATGTTTGAACAGTAATATATTTCTTCTTTAAGTGTTATGTTCTTTAACTGTAATGCAAATTAAAAATATATTCGATAAATTCACAAATACTGTAATAATTATTTTCTTCTAGTAATGTTTGATCATATTTTCTGTAACTATCTAAAGATTGTTTATATATATGGGCTGCTGACATAAATTCAAAAATACTAGGTTTTAGCCAGGGTCGTATTTACAGGCAGGCTTTATGGGCTACAGCCTGAAGCGGCAGATTTTAAAAAGCAGCAATTTTTAACACGAACTTTTTGGTGGCGACATAACAAAATTACTAAAAGATTTACTAATATTCATTTCCCTCCTTTAATGGGTACAACGTCGGTCCACGGCAAATTTCTGTACATTAACGTAGCAAAACTAAAAATTAATTAAAATGGAAAATACTGTCGTTAAAGTTCAAAATATGATTGTCTATGCAATGTGTAAGAGTGTTGCCACTATCGCTTCAGGTGTTGAAGCGAAGCGGCAAGTCAGGTAACGTACCACTGTCAGGCAAATCAACTGTCGTCACACTCACAGAATCACAGGAAGTGATGTGTGTTTACTGTTGTTATTGTGTTTATCCTTTTTTTTCCGAGAGCTGGCTTCTGCAAATTGCACCTAGAATTGCCGCGCAGCTATTGAGCTTATTGTATACCCATGTGCAAAATAATGGTTAAGAAATATTCATTTATTTATTATATTATTAGATTGGAACGTACTAAATGCAGCAAAATCTTAACTCCGGTCCTGGGTTCTAGCATAACTATTAGCAGATTGCCTTGCTTAATATTGATGCATTTCTGAATTGGTATAAAATTTGGACATTCCTCTTTCTTAAATTTTAACAGACATTGAAATATGTAAATACAATGCAATATCCAGCTCAACAAAAATCTCTTTACAGTTGTTTCTTGTGCTACCCTACTAATAATGACAACAGCTCCTTTTTTGGCTCTGAAGAAGAGAAAGCAATTTAAACTTGTGTAGGTATAACGATTTTTTTGTGCAGCTTAGTTTTAAATTATGCCTCCTTAGAAACTTTTGTGAAATGTAATGATTATTTTACTTCACTTGCCAGTTCATATAAAAAAAGTCCATATGGCTTGCTGACCTATATGTGAACTTTAGTAAATTATCAAGTTACCGACAGTCAGTTTGGTTTGTAATTCAAACCTTGCACCTTGAACTTTCCATTCTGAAGCCCTCGCCACTGAGCCACCATGCTAGCAAATAATTAATATACTTTTGGTCTGATTCAGCTGTATTACACTCCTTTGGTTTTTATTATAACAACAATTATTTTTACCCTGTAGTTTCTCTTTTTTTATTAATTAATAGCCTAATTCATTACTGTCACACCAGTTTTTCAATGAGTAGACTTTAAAAATATAAAAAACATGAACATCATCACTAGGCCTATCTGTAACGCAAAAATATCATATGCATACAAATTTCTGCCAAGATTAAACCCATTTTGGTTGCATATTATTAGCCAAATCGAAAACATAAAAGAATAAAAAGAAAGAGTCCAAAAATTGAGCCCAGAGGGGCTTCATTATTTACGGCTAACAAATCAGAAAAACTATTTTTTAAATTAACGCCAGCATGGTGGCTAAGGCTTTGGAATGTGGAGGGCTAGGTTCGAATCCCCAACTGAGGGTTGATACTTCACTTGTTGAATAAAGTTCACACACAACTTTATTCAACTGTTAGAGGCATGTGTTGAACCAGCAAGTAAAGTTTTAATATTTTAAAAAAGTACTTATATTGGATATTATGAGTTTAACAGCTAAACAGAAAAAATCCAACATATTTCAGTTTTTGTTATGTTTTATGTATAATAGGAGATAAGTGGCATCAGCAAGCAATGGGCATGGAAGCAATCGAGCAATGATAACTAGGTTATAATGTATGCCTTATCATTACAGTATCAAGAGTTCTAACTCAAATTCAAATCAGTCTTGATTCACTAAGATTCAGTGAACAATGTATATAAATTTCCTATGTGAAGTACATACATTGAGTTGAAATGAACTTGTTACTCGAATTTTCCTTCCAACTGAAAATAGTCTGTGAAGTAATATGAAAGTTAATGAATAGAAAAAAAAATAATGTAAGAATATTTATTGATTTTTAATATTGTAATTTGAATAAAGAACAATAATGGGGAAAAAAGGTAAAGAAAAATGTGTAGTTTAAAATGTTAATTAGTATGATTTGTCATAGAAAAATAAACAACATCTGCAGTGATTGATTTAAAATACAACACTGACAACATTTCTATTTAATTAAACTGCAATCTTTTTAAGTGTATTTTTAATGTTGAGTAGTTTTATTAACTAATGTTGTTATTAAATTTCTTTAAAAAATTTTCTGAAATCTATTGCTGTGTGTAAATAAAATGTATAATTTAAGTATGTTGTTGAGATAGGACATCAGCAAACTTACCTTAGAAGACAAGTTTTCTGATGTCCTATCTCTCCAATATACTAATTCCTGGCCTAGTGCCCTTTAACCTAACCTAAAATTTAAGTATGTGTAATTCAAATGTATGTATTGGAAAGTATCCATCAGATTTAGTTCACTTTGGCTTTTTGGCTTTATTTAAGCTAGGTTGACATGATAGGAGCGTAACCGGGCCAAGTATAATTTTGGTACTCTGTCCAAGTGCATTCAGACATGCAATCAGATGGCAGAGTTGACATGACAGATTGTGCTCAGACTAATGCCAGAGTATTTAAATAAAATATAATAAAATCTAGTGTTCTTAAAACGATACTGAGAAGAGATGTAGCTGCTGTTGCATAAGACTACAACCATTAGACTACATTTTTCGAAAAACATAAACATAACCTAAACGAAAGGAATGAAATATCGGAATAGTAAATAAAAAAAAAACCCCAATTCAGATCACTTGTATACGAATAAGTAGAGTGCTGTCCGACTTCACTCCTATCGAGTGTATTCGGACCAAGTTACTCAGAACATGTGTTTACACGTTACGAATGGCATCTGAGTTCGATCGGACCGAGTACACTCATATCGTGTCAACCCAATATACTACAGTACAGGCTTTACAGTACTATTTAAGATTTTAAATATTTGTTTAAACTTTACATTATTTATTGACTAATTATAAAATGTAAGATACTTTTTAACTGGTCAATTGCTTATTCTCTGCACTTCTGTAACAGGAAGTGAGCTACTGTCTTGTTACTGACTATTTACAATATTGAATATTTAATTTAATTATTCGCTGTTTAGAAACTATAGGGTCAATATTGTATCAATGTGCAACTGCTGATGGGAAATGGCCAAACGAGAACGATATTCTCGAACCAGACAAGATCGGAGAAGAAAACCTGCCAGATGATGTGAGCAGGTTGGACATGAGGGTGGGAAAAGTATTGAATGTGTACGATCATGTGTTATCTAAGAAATATTACAAGACGGAAGTACACATTGGAGAAGAGAAAGAGAGAGTAATTGTGAGTATTATTATTATTATAATCCATATAGTCACTAAAGACTATGAGGAGCCTAATTTATCATTTATTATTTGCCAGTGTATACCAGAATTCCTTCATTCTTTGTGCTTGTTTTCTTTATTCTGTCAGTAGACTTCCTTACTGAAGATATCTCTGTCTTAGATTTCATGTTCTTTTATGTCAATTTCTGCTATGTCTCTCTTTATTTCATTAATATAGCAAATTGTCAATTTTTGTTTGTCCGTTTTATCCGTAATTTTGTCCTTTTATTAATTATTTTATTTCAATCTAAACTATGATTATTTATTTAAAAATCCAAATATTTTTGCAAATTATATAACAACAATCTTATGTACCCATGCCAAATATATCAGTTTATAAAACATTAATATATTTTAACAATTAATAAGTGTAAATAAAAGCTTACAAGAGGCAGTGTCCTGTATACAACAACCGTTCTGTTGAGTATACACTTCCTTCATAGTAACAACAAACAAAACAATGTAACAACTGTAATCAACCATAATCTACGAGTAATTTAACTAAATGTAGAACAATAAACATAATATTTGTAAATAAATTAAGAAAATAAACAGCTTATACCAAAAAGAACAAGGGTACTTTTAAAAAAATTCCTTTGTTAATGCCTTTGAAATTATCACATACTCATGGAGATAGTTCAAGGCCATTGGCCTTATCATTAGGCCATCACAGAAGAAAGTTAATAGAAGGAGTCTGTATAACTTCATAATTATTTGCAGTATTACATGTATGATATGACTGTTCAGATCAGTTTGTCACGAGAATACAAAGTATTTA